>OX439483.1:371930791-372235653 GCA_949320155.1 Melangyna quadrimaculata
ACTTATTTTGGTCTCTATGTAGTATAAGTGTGTCGTCAGTGGTTGCGATTTGTTTCGAAATTCTCATGTCGTCAGCGTAAATTTTCAAATCACATTGGAGCTACATCAGCTCAACATATATAGCATAACATAACGTAATAGTTAAAACAAAGATAAGAGGTCCCAAGTTGCTACCCTGAGGTACTGCCGATAACGCAAGAATAGGTTGGGAAGCACTACCTCTGAAAATTATTCTATACTGACGGTCAACTAGAAATAGATGATCCAGGATATGAACAAATAAGAAAACACAAACTTTTAAGTTTGAAGCAATTATATTGTGGGATTTTTGTCATAAGCTTATCTATAATCTGTTGCATTGGCGTCAACTTCATTACCTTCTTCTAAGGCAGATTTTTCACATTATTTAAATTAAATAAAAAAAAAAAATAAAAATTGGTATTTTAACTTTCTTTTATTATTATTATTTATTATTAACAGTTATTAAACACCGTCAAGCTCGTATTAGTCCATAGCGTAATGGTTAGTGCGATGAAGTGTCACGCTGGAGGTCTCTTCCACCTAAAAGCTAAACAAAATTTTTCAGGGCTACTGCCTTTGCGAGGAATTGACAAATCCTCCAAGAGTACATATCATTTGTCTAGTTGTTCGGATTCGGCATAAAATTGTAGGTCCCTTCCATTCCTGGCGACATGCGCACACAGGAATGGTTGCGAGTTGTTAGTCACTAGGACCTGGTTCTTAACGAGCCGTTGCGCCACCCAATTTATTTATATTTTATAAACACCGTCAATATTTAAATATTTAAATATATATAATATAAATACTTAACGAACTGTTCCACAGAACGAGTTTATACTTTATGTTCATTACTGATGAGCGAGGAAAGTAATTATTTAAAAGTGGAGATTTATATCTCTGTAGTATTAATAGCCGTGTTTTTTGAGATAGTGACTAGCAACTCAGCAACATGTTTACACGCAAACAAATAATAAAACAAATTATTAAAGAGAAATTTGTTTGTGTTTTCCGTTTAAAACTTTTACTGAGTTGCTAGTCACTCTCTCAAAAAACACGGCTAATATATCACATTGCTTTATTAATTAAATGAAATAAAATAGCTAAAGACAACATTTTTCAGTCATACCATAATACCTCTTCAGATTATCCCTACAACAAAAGCACAATGTATTACAACGGAAACAGGTCCATTTGGAATTTATTACATTTATTTGTTTGCCAGATAAGCATTCCTAAACTGATTTTGTTGTTGTTCTTTTGTATGCAATAATTATGCTAAGTAGAATACATATTAAATGCAAGTATTCTTGCCGTGCGGAATAAGTTGGTTTTGCCACCATACTGCCATATATAGATACATAAGCATAAATATACCTCCTCTTGTTATTAAGATTATTATTATGCATTTTTGCAGCAGATGAGTTCTATGAATTAAAAAGTTTTTTTTTTTCATAACTTCAGTGTCCTCCTTTCAGCAACTAAATAAAAAAGTACACCCAGACCATGGCTGCCGAAGTGAGTACTAAGGGAGTATTCGTACTCCCCAACCATTCACTGTACTCCCGTACTCCCCTCACTGTGATTGTACTCCCCTTGAAAATTACCAAAATATTTGCAAAAAGTCGTTTTAATTGTGCTTATTCTAGCGCATTGAAAACTTTTATTGGTTTATTGTTTTTTTAACTTTACAGAAGTGTCAATTTTGAAAATAAAAAACGAAAAATAAAATCTCCATTTAGCATATTTATAGAAGAAAACAAATATTTCCTTAGTTCCTTCATGGTCGTTTGCGAGATGGAGAAAAATAAAACCTGCCACAGGAAGTTCCATTTTATTAGCAAAATCGCTTCTTCAGAGATCACATCACATGTTCAAAAAAATGTGTTAGATCCGAAAGTTTGAAAAAAAATACATTTTTTAATGTAAGTCCCTAATGCCAATACCTTCGTTGTGGTTTAATCTACTATGTAAAAGTTATGTTAAGTTTTTTAACAATTTATCAGTTCTGTTCTTCTTTTCACCCTTAAATGATTGGTATGAATGAAATAAATTATTAAAATGGTTTAATAAAGTTATATTTCTAGCTCGTTTTTGCATTGCAAATCGTTTTAAATGTTATCCGATGATAATTTTGGCACTTACGAGGTGAAAATTTGTTCGTAATTTAAATCAAATTTGCACAAGGCCATAATATTAAAAAGCTATGTTTTTTCTTGCGTACTCCCCACAAGCCTAAAATACTCCCCTCCAATCCTCTAGAATACTCCCCTCCGGAATTTTATAACGGCAGCCCTGATCCCAGACATTCTATTTAAATTGAGTTTTGACAATGGTACAAGCAAGGCCGTCAGCTGGAAAGTAGTCTTCCGCAAAAAAAAGAAGAAAAACAATATAAAACTTTGATTGTAAAATTAATGAAAAATAAACAAAATTTTAACTTTGCCTTCATCCGATACGAAGCGGGTGGAGGGGGCCGGGCGGCCGAAGCGTGTACATAAAAGTTGGGATGTGAAATAAAAATAAAATACTTTAGGGTTGTAAAATTTCGTTAAAGCTCATTGTGTTCGGCCGGCCGGCGCGGCGGCCGAAGCGTATACATAAAAGTTGGGATGTGAGATAAAAATAAAATACTTTAGGGTTGTAAAATTTTGGTAAATTCATTGTGTTCCAGACTGGACCGATTTTGTTAAAACTTGTTCAAAAAGTTTGTGTGTTGAGCCTTAAAAATAAATTCACAGAACGTCTGGGTGGCTCAGACTTGCTTTAACACCTATTTGGATTGAGTTGAATGGAAATATAATTCCTGTCAAAACTTTTTAATAACAAAAATGCTTAATGTGTGTTTAAGTTATACAAAATGACCGATGTTTGGTTAACATCGTGCATCGAAAATTCAAAAGGCCTTTGAATTTATTCGTTGGTTATCTTGGGTACGTGATACACAAAATAAAAACTGACAGTGTAAACAGAGTTTAAGATGTATTCGACATCTGAAAGAAAGTAGATATGCTCTACCTTGCTTTCATTTTTAATTTTAACCAATAGCGGCAGCTATGTATCCACAAAATGACAATAAACAAAATCGATAATAAATTGTCAGCTTATCCGATTCCACCCAGGCTTGGAAACCAAAACGAAGGGAGCATTAATGATCTCGGTGTGATGTAGGTCTCATCTTTGTCTCGTCTTGGTCTCATCATGGACTCATCTCGTCTTGGTCGCAGATCGGTCTCGTCTCGTACACGTATCAGTCTTGTTTTATCGTCATCATTATTTCTAAGTTAACATTAAATGAAATATTGTTGGAATTATTTGGAAGACATTGAACGGGGAAATATTAAATACAAATTATAAAGTATCCCAGTCAAATTCGACAACAAAATTGCAAAGCGTGATGTAGTTCTGTCTGCTAAGTTTGCAACTTTGAAAAACCTGTGCTCGCTGAAATAAGGAAGCTTCTCCAAAACATTAAATTCAATACTTGCTTCCTAAGAATGAGGGCGCAAACGAACGATACTTCCAGGAATTAAAATCTTGTCCTTGTTCTCGGTTCAATTTCTACTGTAAAAACAAGACATTGAGATCTATAACGGAGTTAGTTAAACAAAACCAGTCTCAAAATCGTTTCAAAATGATTTTAAAATTTTACAATTTTTCTTGAACCAGTACGAGACCTTCAAAGAAGTTCGTGAAAATCCTCGTTTAAGTTTTTCGTAGAAATTCGCTTCCTTTAATTTAATTTTCTAAGGAAGAAAGTCCGCATCATTAGAAAAACAAAATGCACTACTGAATCACACTAACTTGCTTTTGGAGCAAACAATTAAAATGTAACTAGACATTGACAGTGTTTAGTGATGGTTCCATTCCATTTCCATTTTCTGACAAGAAAATTTATTTTTCGTAAAAAAATATTGATAAAAATTCTAAATGCAATATTTTTTAACCAACTTACAGAAGTACCAAACTACAAAGTTATGACAAAATCAACCAATCTAATGACGAGATATTCGAAAATAGGCCAATAAAAGGCAATAGGTACAGTACCTACATACTCGTATGTTCCAACACACAAAACATTTATTTCCAATAATCAAATTTTTTGTCAAGAATGCATTATTATTAAAATTGCTCTAGAGATTATACATGCATCAAGTTTAATCAAAATAGTAACTTGATAAAACCGAAATCGGTGTATGTATATGTGGCAGGTATACATTCTAGATGATTAAACAAATTTGAATTTCTCCTCTATGTAGGTAATAATAAAAGTACATTACAATAAATTTGAAGCAACATGCAGAATTGCAAATGCACAGACCAATATTCCCAAAGACGTCTTGTCGAAAATCACTTTTATGGACTTCTTCATCACCGTAAAGTTAGTTTTGATTGATTTGTATTCCATAATTTCTTTTTAAAAATCATGTAATTCATGGGATGGCTGGTTTTAAGATCAAAAAATCAAAACATTTTCTAGCGAAATATCAGAATCAGAAGGTTTCTTCTTTTTTTACAAAACCCATAATGGCCTTTAAAAAAAACAACATATATTTATTTATCAAGCGAAGAAAAACATAACATGCAGAATTGCAAATGCACAGACCAATATTCCTTTGTCGAAAATCACTTTTATGGACTTCTCCATCACCGTAAAGATAGTTTTGATTGATTTGTATTCCATAATTTCTTTTTAGCTTCTTTTCAAGATGTTCCTCACTGTATGACAGTTCTTCTCTTCTAGGAAGATATTTGGTGAAATTATGTTACTACTAGCGTTCTTTGTTGACACAACTTTTCAAACGCTCTCGATTCCCAATGTAATCCATGGGATGGCTGGTTTTAAGATTAATGTGTTCAACCTTAATCAAAACATTTTCTAGCAAAATATCAGAATCAGAAGGTTTATTCTTTTTTTACAGAACCCATAATGGCCTTTAAAAAAAACAACATATATTTATTTATCAAGCGAAGAAGAACATAACATGCAGAATTGCAAATGCACAGACCAATATTCCCAAAGACGTCTTGTCGAAAATCACTTTTATGGACTTCTCCATCACCGTAAAGTTAGTTTTGATTGATTTGTATTCCATAATTTCTTTTTAGGTTCTTTTCAAGATGTTCCTCACTGTATGACAGTTCTTCTAGGAAGATATTTGGAGAAATTATGTAACTACTAGCGTTCTTTTTTGACACAACTTTTCAAAAGCTCTCGATTCCCAATGTAATCCATGAGATGGCCGGTTTTAAGATTAATGTGTTCAACCTTAATCAAAACATTTTCTAGCAAAATATCAGAATCAGAAGGTGTTTTCTTTATTTACAAAACCCATAATGGCCTTTAAAAAAACAACATATATTTATTTATCAAGCGAAGAAAAACATAACCTATAGGGGACTGACTGTGCTGATTTTTCAAGCCCATTTCGAACACCAAATTATTATTGTAAGAAAATTGAGATTTTATTTGTAATACAATCATTAAGAAACAAAAAAAAAAATACAAACCAATGTTTGTTTTCTGTTGGCCATCGACACAATAACAAACTATAACGCTGATTGCAATCCAAATAATTAAACGATATTCACTTTTACACGCCATTGACATCAAATTTTATTTCAATTTGATTATTTATGTATAGTGTGTGTAGATATGTGTGTATTTTTGTATTATTTGTTAATTAGTTTAATTTGAGTGCTCTGCATTCGAGTGCACTTTGACAGCCTGCCCGTATTGCAATTCGGCGAAAAACTGAATTCCGAAAATACCGAATATAGGGCTTTTCCTTTGATTTGTTTAATTATTCTCTATGGATCTTGTGTTTATTTATTTTATTTTCTCGCACTTGTTCGGATTTCAAAATAGAAATAAAATAGTGTTGAAAAACAACAAAAAACATTTTCTCGCTTGGTTTGCTGATTGCTGAATAGTGCAATAATTTAGTGTGTTTCTGTTTGTTTATGAAATGAAATTGCATCGAATTCTCTTCTTAAATCAACTCCTCCCTTATGACCACTTAATCAAATTTTGTTCATTCTTAAATTATTTTAAAACCATGTTGTGCTGAGCTGAGTCGGAAATATTTGATTTTAGACAAATTCGAAGGAAATTATTATTTATGAAAAAAAGAATTCTAATGATTTTATTATTCTGCAGTAGAAGTGGTCAATCTTTATGCAGAAAGCAATGTTTTTTTTTTATTTCCATTTTTAATTCAATTTAAAGCAATCTTAAAGTTATACAAAAATTCATAAAAATCTAGCCTACTTATCAATAACTTACAACTTACTTACTGGCAGAACGCAATGTAGCCCATAAGACATTTCTTTAGTTCTGATTTAGCGTTTCTAAGGCAAATAAGTTGAAAATTGATTGGATTTTTATAAGGTGTTTGTAGTGCTTTTGGAGCATAATGTTAACACTTTTAAATTTCTTAAAAAAGTAGCGTAACGACTACAAATTATTGGCATTCTTAAGGAAATTTCAACTTTGATCAACTATAACATTTTTATTTGGAGAGTAATTTGAATATGTAGTATACTAGACTATACTTTATTAAATTCTATAAGTTGATTAAGTTTTATAAATAAAGATTTAATTATTTGAAATATATTTATAATGCCAATTTAAAAAAAGCTTACCAAAACTACATGATTGGCACCCTGATATAATTATTTGTACCCAGGCACTACAATTATTGTCACTCTTCAAAATACAAGAACATGATGTTTCAATCAATGTTATGTTGCTATTTTAAATAAAAAATAATAAATCTATATAGGAAATATAGTGCCTATAAGTTAATAAATAAATATAGGTACAGGGTGTCACACAGTCATCGGCCTAGACGAAAATTATGGTTTACTGAGGCCATTTAAAGTCGAAAAAATTAAGAGGTAATTTTCTCGTTTTCTCTACCTTTTCGACTTTTAACAGTTTTTATTATTTTTGTTCCCATTTCTTTTAACAGGATTTAACTTCGCCCAGCTGTAGCCAATTTTTGAATTTGTGTTTGTATTTAAACTAGAACAGTTAGTAGTTTTTACTTACCCTGCAAGGCAATTTATTTAAAGCCATTTCGTCTGCATTTTTAGACCGTTTTTTTTTTTTTTCATTTTTATATCAGTTTTGTAAAAAAAACATCATTAAGTATTTTTTTTTTTTTATTAAAGCCTAATTTTTAATCTTTAGGCTACCTTATATTTTATATTTAAAAATACATTTAAAATTAAAAAAAGGAAATTCAAGAAAATTTGAACGTTGGATAAAAAAGTAGGATTCTTTACAGTTTACTATTTTTGTTTAAACGTTGGATCTTTTTTAGACGTAGTTTTTATTTTGTTTAAGCAAATATTCAAACTTCTTTGAATTTTCTTTTTTTTTGTTCGTTTTATTTTGTTGATAATTTTAGATTTATTTTTTGTCAAAAACATATTAGCTGTTGTTTAGAGAACGAATTAGGGTTTCATAAGAAAAGGAAAAAGAAATGTAAAAAAATGATATCAAAGTAAAAATAAATTGCGGGAAACGCGCTATCGGTGTAAAAAAAAAAGTTGTACTGTGGTCAAATACTGCTAAATAAATTATATTTTTAAAAGATGGGACCAAAATCAGTTTTTTACTCATTGAAAATTCAAATAGTAGTTGACATATGTAGTTGAATAATTACTCTCATATAGTACCTTCCTATATTTAAAGGAAACAAACAAATATTACCTAGTCTTTTATTCATTGCCTATTTAGAGCCGATTTTTCAATAGTCAGTTATTTACTCGAAGAATAAAGTTATTTGGTTTGGCTCTTTAACAATTGTATACATTTATACAATTGTTGTATGGCAGGTACCGTTATTTTTGGACCTACAAAAATAAAAAAAACGCGTGCAAACATTAGGTACCAAGTTTAAAGAAAATCCATTCAGCCGTTAAGGTTGTAGATATGTGTGTGGGCAGAAAATTCTGAGTTAGATTTTTTTTTTTTTCAAAAACTGTTCATCAAAAGAACTTCGTTTAAAAATAAAATAACAGCAGGGATTTCTAGGTTTGCAAGAAGGTATAACAGGGCACTCTTTTTGAATACATAGTTTATTTTCTGTTTCCAGTGATTTTTTTTTTTTAATTGGCCCTCCTGCCTAAACGAAGGGGAATAGATTCCCCCTCTCATACGATTTTTTCTTGCCTCGACCAAACCTACATCTTCAAGCTTTTGGTCACACCTTGAGTTAATCACCCTGTGTGTTGTTTGTTGTTGCCATTAAGTAAAATCTTGCGTCTTTTATAAAGTTAACACTAGATCTAACAGAATAGAGCCAACTGTTAGGCTCGAAACGGATGTGGTCGCATTAAAACTTTCAATTGAATTTAATTTCATATAGTCCACTAAAAAATGTACTTGCGTATATGTACGCGGCTTACGAAGAAACGGGACTATTGTCGATTTCGATTGGCTATTTTAAGAATTTCATAAAAACGTCAAAGTTTAAGTTCGAATTTATACAGGGTGTCCAGTAAATAATGGATAACCTTGGAATGCCTAATAGTAGACTTTATGACCATCCTTAAAATTAAAAAAAAAAAATTCTATCCCAACCACAAGAAAAGATATGTGCATTTGTTTGTTCAGTGCATTATTTTTTGCGTTACTTTACGTTTTTGAATACCACGACTACGAGTGAATGAATTCTACCATTTTCTTTTCGTAGCAATATTAAACATTGTTTGTGCCAAAACATAAGAAGACAAAAATTATAATAACTGTTGGAATTCTAAGACAAAAAAATTATTGAACTTTGAATTTCGATGCAAAATATGAAAGATAATAATTTTTGGAAAAGTTAAATCATCTCTGGTATAAAAAAAATGCATGAATACATGTATGTCAAGTTAGCACTACATTTGTGGAAATTCAAAAAAGTAAATATGCAGTTAATTGTAGCTTTTTAGTAGTAAATTAGTTGTGGAAAAAAAAAATTTGTAACTCTACTATTTTTTAAAAAAATGGTAAGTAGTGCTAACTTGATATCAACTTGGCACTACACTTTGTGAAATTCCAAAAACTAAGTACGCAGTTAATTCAAGCTATTTAGTAGTAAATTAGTTGTGGAAAGAAAAAAATTCTAAAAAAAATTTTGAGTACTATTTTTAATATTTAAAAAAAAAAATTAGTATGTAGTGCTAACTTGATATAAACTTGGCACTACACTTTCTGAAATTCTAAAAACTAAGGACGCAGTTAATTCAAGCTATTTAGTAGTAAATTAGTTGTGGAGAAAAAAAAATTCCAAAAAATTTGTTGCCGTACTTTTTTAAAAAAATAAGACTAGGTAGTGCTAACTTGACACTGGTGAACTCAGCCATTAAAAAGGGGAATTCGAAAATAAAACATGCCATTATTTAAAGCTTTTTAGTAGTAAATTAGTTGTGGAGAGAAAAAAATTCCAAAAAATTTTTTGCCGTACATGTTTTATTTTCGAATTTCCCTTTTTAATGGCTGAGTTCACCAGTGTCAAGTTAGCACTACCTACTCTTATTTTTTAAAAAAACTACGGCAACAAATTTTTTGGATTTTTTTCTCTCCACAACTAATTTACTAGTAAAAAACTTTAAATAATGGCATGTTTTATTTTCGAATTTCCCTTTTAAATGGCTGAGTTCACCAGTGTCAAGTTAGCACTACCTACTCTTATTTTTTTAAAAAAGTACGGCAACAAATTTTTTGGATTTTTTTTTCTCTCCACAACTAATTTACTAGTAAAAAGCTTTAAATAATGGCATGTTTTAATTTCGAATTTCCCTTTTTAATGGCTGAGTTCACTAGTGTCAAGTTAGCACTACCTAGTCTTATTTTTTTAAAAAAGTACGGCAACAAATTTTTTGGAATTTTTTTTTTCTCCACAACTAATTTACTACTTTTTTTTTTTTTATATTAAGCGCGTGCAAAAGGGGTTGTGACTACCCTTAAGATAATATACACAGCACGAGCGATTAGGTAGATTGGAGGGGATTTTAAAGGAGATACCGATGCACATTGGTTTTGAATGTCTGTAGATCACAATGGGAGGGGAGCTGGGTAGAGCATTCCAAAAGAAAGAATCTCTGTACTTAACAGTACGTCCGAAATTGGGCTCAAGGGTAAACTGATGGGCATTCCTAGAAGCGCGAGTATTACGGTTGAATTGTTTAAGGGGAGGAATGCAACTGGCTATTTCACTTGAGCATTGTTTATGGAAATAACGGTAAAATAACGAAAGACATGAAACATTTCGACGTTGCTCAAGAGATGAGAATGTTTCCGTTATAGTTCTTTCACCTATCATTTTAAGAGCTCTCTTTTCAATTCTATCCAATAAACTCAAGTGGGTTATTGGAGCACCTGCCCAAATGTGAGAGTTATACTCAAGTTTTGGACGAATAAAGGCTTTGTAGATCACAGCCAGATCAGAAGGGGAGAAAAATTTCTTACATCGACGGAGAAAACCTAAACACTTAGCAGCATTTTTGGCGATGTCGAATATGTGGTCGTTCCATAAAAGGTGGTCTGTGACACACATACCGAGGACTGAAAGGTTTTCGGTTTCCTCAATGCAAGTGCCACTCATGGATAGTGGCATGGGGGGTGGGTTTTGTTTTAACGACAATAGACAGCATTGAGTTTTTAAAGCATTAAATTCTACACGAATTTTTATTCCCCATTGGACAATGCTGTCGAGATCAGAATTTAATGAGCTTATCATACGCTGCCGTTCAAGTTCCACATCCGAAGGACATGGATGTGAATCTAAGAACGAATATGAAAAGCTGAGGGTACTGTCGTCAGCGAAACAATTTAATGGATTAGAAGTTTCAGATAAAAGATCGTTTATAAATATAAGGAAGAGAGTCGGAGACAGAACGGAGCCCTGGGGCACACCAGCATTTATTTTGTGAATTTCAGACTTAAAACCATCCAATACAACTTGTATTGAACGGTCCGAAAGGTAATTTCTAATCCAACGAAGAAGAGTTTCATCGATACCAAATGCACGCATTTTCGATAAGAGAGCTTGATGCCAAACTCTATCAAATGCTTTAGAAATATAAAGTGCAATAATCTTACTTTCTCCAAAACGATGTAAAGATTTGTGCCACTGTTCGGTGAGATATACCATCAGATCACCAGTGGACCTATTGCTACGAAAGCCGTACTGCCGGTCATTAAGAAGCTTTCGTTCTTCGAGATATTTCTTTAGCTGAAAATTAATCAGCGTTTCCATGACCTTGGAAAGAAGGGACGTAACCGCAATTGGCCGATAGTTGGAGGGGGAAGAAGACACGCCTTTTTTAGGGATAGGCTGGACAAATGCTGTTTTCCATCCACTCGGAAAGAGATCAGTAGAGTAGGACAGATGGAAAAGCTTACGCAGTGGTTTTGCCAGCGTTGAAGAACACCTCTTCAGAACAATGGGGGGGATACTATCCGGGCCAGCGGATTTGTGTATATCGAGATCTTTCAGAACTCTGGCAACTGCACGAGTGCGGAAGAAGATTTGTCCCATAGAATCATTTACGCTCTCAAGTACAGAAGGAGTCATAACACTTTCTGGCAGCGTCGAATTAACAGCAAACTGTGCTGCAAGCAAATTGGCTTTATCTTGCGAGCTGACAAAAGGAGTATCATTGAAGACGAGCGTTGGAACCGAGGACGAGGTGGTATTTCGTATGTTTTTTACAAATGACCAAAAATTTTTACTACCTTTGGGACATTGTAGAATTTTTTGCCGTAATTTTTGATCATGTAAAAATTTGGTTCGTCGAATATGAACGTTACAGGTCTTTCTAGCTTGTTGAAACTTTTTCCGGTTTTCCTAAGTAGGGTTGGCATTATAACTTCGGAAGCTTACTTCTCTAACCCTAATAACCTCCTTACAGCTCGAATCAAACCATGAGTTTTCTTTGGGTTTGATAGATTTCACCCTATTCGGGATAAAATTTCTCATTCCACAAAGAATTAAGTTTGTAATCATATCTGCACTGGAATCTACGTCACTATCGAGGAAGCATAGTGACCAGTTAAAGTTCCTGAAGAAAACATTGAGACCGTCCCAGTTGGCTTTCTCGTACTGCCAAACGGTTCTCTTGGGAGTTTTTTCTTTAACTGTGTTTTGGTGGCACAAGAAATTCGCAGATATGACACAATGGTCTGATGTGCCTAGAGGCGATAATACACTTATAGTGTATTTATCAGGGTCAGAGGTAAGAAACAAATCTAGAGTGTTGGCGGATTGATCTGCAACGTCAGGAATCCGAGTAGGCTCGTCGACCAGCTGAGTTAGGTTGTTTATCTCAGCAAAAATCTCGACATACCTTCCTTCGGGTGTTGTCTGACCCGAATAGCGTAGCCACGAAGAATTATGTACATTGAAATCGCCCGTAACAACGATTTCACTGTGCGGAAAATGGGAAATAATTCTCTGGATGGAGTCGGATAGTGCATCGAATTCGTTGGAAGTCGAATTACTATCCAAACTAGGACTACGATAAATAAAACAAGTATGGATGATGCGCTTATGGATGGTGAATTTAAACCACATGAAATTAAAGTTCGTATTCAAACATGAACCATATTGTGGTTGAAGCTGATAAGCAACATCATTTCGAACATACACGGCGAGACCATGATGTGGGAAAAATAGAGGCACTAAGCTATAACCATGTAGGCTGAATTCCGAGTGATCGGTATTTTCCCCTACCTGGGTTTCACTTAGTGCCAAAACAGCTGGCCTGTTTTCCACAGTATGGTCATATGCAGCACAAAAATTCTGCCTCAGTTCCCGAATGTTGCTGTAGTCAACCCTAAATTCACCCACCATTACAATAAACAGACATAAAAAAAAACAAATCAGACAGTTATCTATGCTGATATCAAGTTTGGGCCCCCAATAACTTCACAGTACAATACTACTAGTGTTATGCCTAAAAAAGCAGTGTACTGATCCGCCCCTGGATACTAAATAGCTTGAATTAACTGCGTCCTTAGTTTTTAGAATTTCAGAAAGTGTAGTGCCAAGTTTATATCAAGTTAGCACTACATACTAATTTTTTTTTTAATATTAAAAATAGTACTCAAAAATTTTTTTAGAATTTTTTTCTTTCCACAACTAATTTACTACTAAATAGCTTGAAAAAAAATAAGACTAGCTAGTGCTAACTTGACACTGGTGAACTCAGCCATTAAAAAGGGAAATTCGAAAATAAAACATGCCATTATTTAAAGCTTTTTAGTAGTAAATTAGTTGTGGAGAGAAAAAAATTCCAAAAAATTTTTTGCCGTACATGTTTTATTTTCGAATTTCCCTTTTTAATGGCTGAGTTCACCAGTGTCAAGTTAGCACTACCTACTCTTATTTTTTAAAAAAACTACGGCAACAAATTTTTTGGATTTTTTTCTCTCCACAACTAATTTACTAGTAAAAAACTTTAAATAATGGCATGTTTTATTTTCGAATTTCCCTTTTAAATGGCTGAGTTCACCAGTGTCAAATTAGCACTACCTACTCTTATTTTTTTAAAAAAGTACGGCAACAAATTTTTTGGATTTTTTTTTCTCTCCACAACTAATTTACTAGTAAAAAGCTTTAAATAATGGCATGTTTTAATTTCGAATTTCCCTTCTTAATGGCTGAGTTCACCAGTGTCAAGTTAGCACTACCTAGTCTTATTTTTTTAAAAAAGTACGGCAACAAATTTTTTTTAAATTTTTTTTTTCTCCACAACTAATTTACTACTAAATAGCTTGAATTAACTGCGTCCTTAGTTTTTAGAATTTCAGAAAGTGTAGTGCCAAGTTTATATCAAGTTAGCACTACATACTAATTTTTTTTTTAAATATTAAAAATAGTACTCAAAATTTTTTTTTTCCACAACTAATTTACTACTAAATAGCTTGAATTAACTGCGTACTTAGTTTTTGGAATTTCACAAAGTGTAGTGCCAAGTTGATATCAAGTTAGCACTACTTACCATTATTTTAAAAAATAGTAGAGCTACAAATTTTTTTTTCCACAACTAATTTACTACTAAAAAGCTTTAAATAATGGCATGTTTTATTTTCGAGTTTTCCTTTTTAATGGATGAGTTCACCAGTGTCAAGTTAGCACTACCTACTCTTATTTTTTCTTAAAAGTACGGCAACAAATTTGTTGGAATTTTTTTCTCTCCACAACTAAAAAGCTTTAAATAATGGCATGTTTTATTTTCGAATTTCCTTTTTTAATGGCTGAGTTCACCAGTGTCAAGTTAGCACTACCTAGTCTTATTTTTTTTAAAAAAATACGGCAACAAATTTTTTGGAATTTTTTTTTATCCACAACTAATTTACTACTAAATAGATTGAATTTACTGCGTACTTAGTTTTTAGAATTTCAGAAAGTGTAGTGCCAAGTTTATATCAAGTTAGCACTACATACTAATTTTTTTTTTAAATATTAAAAATAGTACTCAAAAATTTTTTTAGAATTTTTTTCTTTCCACAACTAATTTACTACTAAATAGCTTGAATTAACTGCGTACTTAGTTTTTGGAATTTCACAAAGTGTAGTGCCAAGTTGATATCAAGTTAGCACTACTTATCATTATTTTAAAAAATAGTAGAGCTACAAAATTTTTTTTCCACAACTAATTTACTACTAAAAAGCTACAATTAACTGCATATTTACTTTTTTCAATTTCCAAAAATGTAGTGCTAACTTGACATACATCATGAATACCTAAGTGGCCAACTATTTTAAAAATATGCGCGTTAAATGCCGAATGCAACATTACCATAAATATTAACAAAGTGCAAAAAAACGGCTACATTTTCGAGCTTGTTTTGAATTATACCTCTCCAATTGGCATTTTAAAAAACCATCAAATATGTTGATAGTGGTTATTACCAAATTAATTTTTTTATAAGAGGTGCATTAAATAAATCGAATACAGCGAGCCGATCAGCTTCTCAGAGGAGGTATGCAATCTTGTGCAAGCCGCTGCATTACAAATATGGCAGAGATACAGGCAGATGTACATGAGGTCTGGGGGCAATTTTATGGCCACCCCGTTCACCAGACCTAAATCAACTTAATTTTTTATTGGGGCTGCATTAAGAAAATCGTGGCAAGCAAGCCCATCATCAGGTCCTTAGAGGAGATGAGAAATCTTGGGGAGGCAGCTGCATTACAAGATTCTGAGCAAAAATTAACAAGATTATTATAAAATTTTCATTTATTCGGAGGTGCAGAACCTGTTTTAGAATGGGTGGAAAACAGTTTGAGCTTTTTTTTAAAATTAAAAAAAAAATATCTACTTTTGTTTTTGTTTTCTAACATAGTGACCAAGTGATTGAAAGTTGGCTCAAAACTCAAAATACTATTTGTTTGAAGAAAATAACAAATAAACTAAAAACAACTGCAAAAATATTTTATGGTTGTGTTAGGTCCCAATAGACCAGGTATAATTCAAAACAAGCTTAAAAATGTAGCCGTTTTTTACACTTTGTTGACATTTTTGGTAATGTTGCAATTGGCCTTAGAAGTTAAAAGCTTGGATTTATCAATAGGATAATATCATAAAAACAGGCAATCAATCAAAAAGCTACCATGTTAGACGCATGATATTATTATAATTTGCTAATTATTAAAACATTTGTTTTTGCTAAATTGACTCTCTTCTTGCTGATTTTTACCAATAACTTTCTATTGATTCAAGATGCAATAATAAGTTATACCATTTTGAAATCTGCATTTTACAAGCATATTTTAAAATAGTTGGCCACTTAGGTATTCATGCATTTTTTCATACCAGAGATGATTTAACTTTTTCAAAAGTTATTTTCTTTCATATTTTGGATCGAAAATCAAAGTTCAATAATTTTTTTCTCTAAGAATTCCAACAGTTATTATAATTTGTGTCTTCTTATGTTTTGGCATAAACAATGTTTAATATTGCTACGAAAAAAAACGGAAGAATTCATTCACTCATAGTCGTGGTACTCAAAAACGTTAAGTAACGCAAAAAATAATGCACTGAATAAAAAATGCACATATCTTTTCTTGTGGTTGGGATAGACTTTTTTTTATTAGTTTTTAGTATGGTCATAAAGTCTACTATGAGGCATTTCAAGGTTATCCATTATTTACTGGACACCCTGTATACCACAATAGAAAATACAAATCATTTTATGGAAGAAATTGGACTTGCTATTCAAATATTTTGATTGTTTTTTTCTTTTCTTATCTTATCTTGATGGAATCAATCAATTCCTTTTGTTCAGATGTGATCAATGTTTATGACATCTGAACTTCCGAACTAAGGACTGGAGGCGTACTTTGTTATTATTTTTTGCCATTTTGTGCGGAGTCATCACTTTTCGCTTCTTTAATGGGAGAGTTTCTTCTTGGCTATTTCCTTTTTATTTCTTATCATATGTATAACAAGTAAAAATAAAATGCATTTTAAGATAAGATGGTACGTGCCTACTTTCTTTTATCATATAAAGAAAATTAGTTTTTTAAATTTTAGTGGATATACTACTATACAGGGTGTCCCTTAATTCGTCCATAGTATTTTAGAGCATGATTCTTGGGTGTATTCTAAGAAAAAAATTTCTCCACAGTAAGGGCCTATCTCCAATTTTGATATCATTTATCGGGGATTTAAGGAAAGTCTTACTTTGGTGTACCCTGACCCATGTTAACGGTAATTGCGCTGTTAGTAGTAATGATAGAAACTCCTTGTAGGCCTTTATTTTTAAAAAATTACCGGCCTTTGTAACTTCGTTTAAATAATTTAAATGTCTTTTCTCATCAGTCTTAAGATATTCAGTTTAAGCATGTTCCATTTTTCCTGCCCATGCTAATTTTTTGACTTTGTGGTCAATTTTCTCCAAAAAATGCGTAATCAACAAGATGTTTTAATAATTTTTTTTTTTTTAATGTATATAACAAAACAATAAAAATAAAAGGCAATGACAACTATGGCGAAAAACTCATAGATTTTATGATAATTAGGAAAACCAGCGGCAGATAAAATTAAAAAAAAAGGTTTTGTTTGTTTTTTTTGCTTAACGCTGAAATGGCTATTCCAATCAAATTATCCAAAAAAAAACGAAAATATCAACAAAAATTCGGGAGCAGAATTCAATTGTTTTATTTTAAAGAGTACCTCTTGGAGATTCTAAAACCACATTTTTCCAATAAAGAAGCCCTCTGCATTGAAAAATTTGGCCACATTTGTAAGCTAAATTTTGAAATCTTAAACTTAAAAATCTGATCAGTATAAATGAAGTTAGGATTTTTTAAAAGGAAAAAAACCGATTAGAAAAAATTTATTTTTATTTTATTTTTGTATTTTTTGTTTTCTATTTTATTTTTAAAAATATTTTTTTTAACCGTTTTTTTTTTTTTTTTTTTTGTGAATCTAACGAGGAACAAATAGGGGCAATTTAGTAAAGTCAATCGACACTTTTTTATATAATATCAGATATTTCGACGTGCTATATCTTGAAAGTTTGTTGACTTTCATGAAAACTAAATAAACAAATATTTAGGAAATTTAATGTTATATAAAAAGGATCTAAAGTAATTTTTGGTTCGGATGGATATTGGATGAGATAAAATTGAAAAACCATTTTTAAAATCGAAAATTTTCTGGTTTTTCAACAATTACTTTTTATAGGCAGGAGCTATAAAAAAAAAATTTGAGACAAAATTTGTAGAGAACATGTCAACCTACAAAAGTAAACAAAAATAACTACTCTACTAATAGGGGTTGAGAAAATTGATTAAATGCTTTTAAACACCTTTTTCAAAATAGCGGACGACGCAGATGGTTTTTTTTATTGGAAAATGTGGTTTTAGAATCTACAAGAGGTAGGTACTCTTTAAAATAAAAATTTTTGATACTGCCCTGCTAACTTCACAGTGAAGTTAGCAGGTCAGAGTGTATCTCGAGAACCGAGCATGCTAATAGAGACTTGAAGTAAAGCTCTGAATTTACAGCTTATCTTGCATTTCAAGAAATTATAATTCTAGGTCCTTAAGTTCACTGTGAAGGTAGCAGGTCAGTATGAACTTTTTCTCAAATTGAGGACTTCAAAATTTGGACCTTAAATTTCTTGAAATGCTAAATAAACTGCAAAACTTGGACCATTACTGCAAATTCCTAGCATGCTTAGTTCTCGAGATACAGAATTTGACTTGCTAATTTCATATTGAAGTCAATTTTATTTTTAATTTCAAAAATAAGGACTTCAAAATTCTTAGCACGCTTAGTTCTCTGTATCTTGATACACTATATGACCTGCTAACTAACTAACTTCAAATTTTTAGCTATAATTTCTTGAAATGCAAAATAAACTGCAAATTCGGAGCCTTACTTCAAGTCTCTAGCATGCTTAGTTCTGGAGATACCCTCTGAACTGCTAACTTCACTGTGAAGTTAGCAGGGCAGTATGAAATTTTGTTCAAATAAAGGGCTACAAAATTTCGACCCAACATTTCTTGAAATGCAAAGTAAACTGCAAATTTGGAGCCTTACTTCAAGTCTCTAGCATGCTTGGCTCTCGAGATAAACTATGTGACCTGCTAACTTCACTGTGAAGTTAGCAGGTCACTCGATTACACCCACTATTTGGTGAACTGCTAAATCGGGAATAGAAATGCAAAATAAATGCCATAAAATGCAAATTACTGCGTTGGTCCCGTTACTCTAGGTGGAAGTTGCCCTGCCAACTTCACAAACGTATATTAATGAGAATGTACCCTAATTAGTTTCAGGGTCAGCCTATTTTCACTTTGTCCATGATTGCATAGATTTCAAAACTATGTATAATACATGTGGCCTGAGTTTTTGCGTGACTAAAACACCTTAGAGTTAACATAGCTGTCACATCAATTCACACCTTTATAAAAAACTTGCAATAGCAAGTGTAGTAAAATTATGTGATTGTTTGTTGTTAATTATTGTTGGTACCTATATGTCCTGTGACATACCTACCATGATTTTTGTTTCTATAAAAATATAATTAAATATTAGTAGGTATTATAGCTACAGGGCCTTAGAAAGACACGTGCCTGTCAAATTAACTTAATCTTCAATCTTACACATTAATCTTATACGTCACTAAGTGACAGTTTTTTTTTTTTGTTATTAAACCTACTTTTTATTAAGAAAGCCTGATTGGCGTACATAACCCAATTAGCAAGAAAAGCCTTTTTAAATAACGCCTATTAAAAAGTTGCTGAACTATGAAAATAAAATTGTAGTCAATTTAAAGGATTCCACACAAAGCCACCCTTCTTTCCTTTTTTGTAGTTGTTATTTTGATGGCACATATTTTGTTAATGAATACAATAACATTATACTGTTTCGCTCTTTTCCAACATCTTGATAATCTTAACTAAATTTGCAATAGAAGTTTCGTTTGTAAAAAAATGCCGATGCCTCACCTCTCGCCTGATACACAAATTCAATTTGGACGCGATGATGGAACAAAAAAATTATTTAGACACAAGATTTTCTGTGTTGTTGAAAAGTTGATGCAGGGTGACAAGCAGTGACAATGTTGCCACTTGGCTCAAAATTATTAAAAAGTTTTGTAACTCAATTTGAAAAATATTTTTATATTAGATATATATGTTCCCTCACTCTGAATTTCTGTGATTTTGTGTGCATTTAAGTCCGAAGTTCTGTCAGCTTAATTTTTTTTTATATAAACTTGACAGGGCTTTGGACATGGACTAAAAGGCACAGAAATTTAAAGTAAAGGAACACACCTGTTATGATTATAGACATGTAATTATATTAACAAACAAATGTTAGCCTCATTTATAAGGTAAAATCTGAGAAAAATTTGAGTAATGTGCAGCGTTTTTCATGCAGCGAAATTTATTTACACAAGTTCTTATGGGAGTAGATTCACTCAAAGTCTGCATGCAGCGCAACTCTGCACTATATTGTGCTAAGCAGATGTGCAGCGTTTTTCATGCAGCGTAAATAATTTACACAGGTTCTTATGGGAGCAGTTGGTATTTGGCATTACTCATATTGACATCACCTGTCATTCTTTCAAACAAATTGTTTGTGTTGATAATTTTTGTTTAAGAATCAATGAAGCCGGTCGGCCTGCGTTGCCATCGTTCCATCGTCCAACGAAGAAAATCTCGTTGCAACACTATCGTATCACATCGGCAACGCTGTGCTTTCATGTATTTGTTTGACATAACTATATGCATCATGAATGTCAGAAACTATGCGTGCAGACTTGCTGCACATCTGTTTTAGTCATATCTCTATTTCTGCGCAGAATCATTGCAGCAACGACAGCAAAGAAAAAAATCTTAAATAATTGGAATTTGGCAAAACTCAAATGGACATCACCTGTCACTCTTTAAAAAAATAGCTTGGATTGGTGATTTTTTTTTTTTTAAATCCATGAAGTGAGCGTTGCCGCTCAAAACAATATTTTGGTACTACAGTTAAAAAAAAAATCATATCATTTTAGTTCTTCTACAACTAGTAACCAACACGTTAATTCAGAACCAAAATAAGAAAAACCAAAATAAATTATGAAGAGGTTAAAAGTTACCAAATTCTGATAGGTCATGGACCTGTCCTTTCAATGGTTTCAGTTTGGACCATTGAGCAGTGGAACCAGTCGTGCGGGTTCATTTAAGTCGGGACGAGTGGTGATGTGGGATGAGTTATACCTATGCACAACCCAACAACCTTGTATAATATATGTATACTGAATTTTCAAATAGCTTCAATACAGTGACTCTCGATACATATTTATTGCTTTAACAACATATTCAAGATAAAAAAAAAACATTATTTTGAAAAAAACCATACCTTAAATCCATCCTTAAGCACATCGTCTTAATATTCAGGGAGATTTCTCCCTCGGATTTTGTCATTTTCACAGGAGTCAAAAACCTCCATCGCCTAAATCAAAGCAATTTTATTTTCAGGCACATGTCATCAATTTCCCCCCGAGAAATTGATTTAACGTTTTACTTCTTTAAAAATGGTTAACGATTTGTAAATATCACAACTGGGAAAAAATCTGGAAGAGAAAATCCGGGGGAAATTTTGTTCCCGATGAGGCTGATTATTAACCAAACCCGGATACCATTGTTTTATAGCAACCCTTCATATATAGCAACATTCCTGGACATATTAAGCTCTCCCCTTATACTATAACCTTTCAAACACAAAAGGAAGTTTTTAGCTCGGACCTGTGGTTTATCAGATATCAATTTAATTTTTAAGCAATGGTGTTGAGTTCGTAGAACAAACACTTTCAGTGCTACCCAAATTTTCCAATATTCTGAAAAATTTTCTTCAAAAACCAACCTTATTCGGGCTATAAAGATTATTTGAATTAGCAAAATCGGTCGAGCCAAATGCTGTATTAATGCATACTGATATGCATAGAAGATATAAAAGATTGACCACATAGCCTCCTATGTACAAACAAATTTAGGGTTCCCCAATGAGAGGTGTTATTTTGATATTCAAAGAAAAAGGAGTGACAAAGCACGATCGAATAAGAAGCAAGAGAATCCGAGGAAGCCTACACGTCAAAAATACCATCTTGGACAAAATACAGCATGACCAACTAAGCTGGTACTGTCATGTACAAAGAAGATGCCATTAGAACCCAGTTCAAAAGACAATAGCACAAGACGTTCCAACACTATCGCGGAAGAAAGGCAGGCGCAAAACTCCTGGATGAAGCAAATGCAACGACACCTGCATTTAGTTGGCCTCAGACATGGGACAATCCAAAACCGGGAGGCCTGTTGACGTTTTCTGAGGTCAACCCGGTGAACCCCACAAGTGGAACCTTAGGTGAAGCAGTTGAGTGGGAGAGTTGTGGTCCCCCTCGAGATCATGACAATCGCCGGTTAAATGAAGAAGAAGAAGAAAGAAAAATGTCATTTTTTGAGATAAATGATCGGATGTTTATTTCAATGTCAAGAGGAAAGTATGCCATTAATAAAAGGAAACAATATCAGCCAAATGGCCGCCACGGCTACGCTTACACAACAGTAGCTATTCAAAATAAAACCCTATATTTATTTCTTATTGTTAAAAATTCGAAAAAAAAAAAAAATAATAATAGTGCGCATACGCCTAAGTGTACAGCTACATCTTATCCTCGGTTTAAGAGAGAATACCAATGTGGCATGTTAACTGCATAACTGTGTTGTTCTGCTAGAAAAAAATCAACCAAAAGTTTCCCTTCATAAATTAACTGCATTTTTACTTGGTCTATAAAAGGCAGTACGTGTCAAACCAAAATTTCAAGGTTTAAATCAAAACTTACATTACGATGATGGAAAAGTCGAAAAAAGTTCTGACGACGACGTCCGTCGGTCTGTTTGTCTGTTCGTGTGTGCCTGTATGTAGGTTCGTCTGTGCGTCCTGATTTACATCGAGCTAGAGCCAAGCGGTTTAACGGATTCGCTTCAAATTTGATGTGAAGTGTTTTTATGTGATTCCCTGGAGGAAAAATTCGAATTTTTGTTTTTTTAAAACGGGTAGCTGCCATACAACGATTTCGGTTATATCAAATTTTACCAAAAACGGCTCTAACGATTTAAACCAGTTTGAATTATACTGCATACCAAGTTCTTGCAAAATACTCGAATAATGGGAATAAAGTTATGATTTTTTCTTGAAAAAATTGGTTTTATATATATTTGTTAGGTTTAATCCCGCATATATCGTCATTTGCTCGTCTGATTTTGTCTTAATTTTGCGATTCGGTAATTCTTAAGTAAGTTACAAAATATTGGATTTATAATTTTATGAATAGTTTTTCCAAGTGACCTCAACTCAAAAATAAAAAATAATGTGTTTTGTCCATCAGATATGACAGTGGGCTCTTCAGTCAGTCTGTCATTCCCTACATACCGTTTAGGCTGTCGTCGCGTCGCCGAGACCCACTTTTTTTTAGTCTTTCCTATAATTCGCCGTAAAAGTAAGTTTGATCAAAATCTCGAGTTAAATTTTTCTTGCAAACCCATACTACTCGCCATATACACATATGAATAGTTCATACATCACTACATACTTAATCTAAGTAAACAATGGCGCAAAATTTTAAACGATTTAGTAAATTGTTAAAGCCATTTTAGTAAGATACTAAGTTAAAAAGAAGATTTTGCTAATTCTAAACGATTTTAACATCTTACTATCTCTTAACAATTAACTTAAGTTAAAATCACAAAATGGTTACTTTAACTTTTAGCAATTTGCTAAATTCATACGACATCTGTAATTTTCCTCCAAAAAAATGTCTTACTCATTTTAATTGGAAAAGTGAATAGTGTTTTTTTGTATGATTCGTGATAGTCGGGGAGACGGTCATAGGACGATCTACCCTCATCTCTTCACCAGATGAGAGGTATACAGTTTTTAAATAATGTCCAAACAAAAAGTTCGTGTCCAAACATAAGCGCAATCAAAAATTGAATAAACGCAAAAATTTACCTTTAAACCGTGGCAACCCTATGAAGGGCCCACTATTTTTTAAGCAAACTGTTTGTTTTGACACTATTTAAAAAACTGTATACCTCTCATCTGGTGAAGAGATGAGGGTAGGTCGTCCTTTGGCCGTCTTCCCGACTATGAGCTATAATTGTTTTTTAAAGTAAATAAAATAGTAGAAAATATTTTCGGAAGGCGAAGATTTTGATATATTTGAAAATTCAGCGCTGTGCAGAAAAGTGCGACGTTTTAAATTCCGAGCACACCTTTATGAAGAGCTGGACGATGGAGAATTTCACTCCAGATTATAGGTTTGACAAGACAACAGTTCGGTTCTTGGTTGAAAACCTAAACATCCAAGACCGAATTATAAACCGTGGGCTTCCGATTTTACCAGATTTGCAAGTACTAGTTACATTACACTTTCTTGGGCGAAATATTCATCAGGCTGATGTTGGTAAGTAAAACTACCTAATGGAACACAAGGGATATAATGTGCCTATGTTCAACAATAAATCTTATAGGATCATTACATGGAATGGTCCAGTCCACAGTGGGAAAAATTATAAAAAAAAACATTGCGAAACAAATTGCTTCGTTGCTCCCACACTTTATTAAATTTCCGTCATCTTCTGTTGAGTTAAACTAAATAAAATCGGGATTTTATAGCATCGCCAGGTTACCAAAAGTGATAGGTGTGATGGATTGTACACATGTACAAATTAAGCGATATAACTTTGCCGCATACTTTTTATATCACCCCACACAATAGATCCGGTATTGTACAGCTCTTGGGCGAATGTGACTTTTTTAATATCTTTTTTCACTTTTAATATATTAATTTTCGATAAAATAATTTAAAAAAAAATCTTCTTCAGAGAGTAAAACAAAATTAAAATCACAAACAAAACAAATGTGACTTCTGAGTTCTGACTGACATTTCCCAAGATTTAGTTTTGTTTGCTTTGTTTTTTCCACGAACTGTCGCTGCGTAGACGTGTTCATATGCACCGTTTTTAATAAAAGGGAATTAGCAATTTACTTAGCTAATCAAAAAAAAAAGGTTTAGAATTTTGAAACAGTAAATTGCTAAATATTTAGAAAATTATTTACTAGTAAACTGCTAAGCCGTTAACAATAGATTGTTTAAAATTTTGGGCCAATGATTTTTGCTAACTACTACGATCAAATATTCTGAAGTTGGCAATAATGGTAGGCATATTTGCTAAACTTTTTCTATAACAAATAAGTGGACGAATTGCGAAATCTGTGTTAGCTGTGCTATACGTGAATATTACTCTGGCAAATAATGTCCACGTATTTTTTTTTTCACGCAAAACGAAAAAAATACATCTTTAAACCTTTTTCTTCTTGAACAATTGTTATCTGTATTCTATTTTATCAATTCGCTCATTAGCTATTAGAAAATGAACCTACATATACTATTCTGCAAAGGATTTAAAATTTAAATGTTGTTAAGTTATAAGAATATATTTACATTATCTTGAATATTAATGTAGAAAAAAGAATTTCGTTTTTTTTTTTTTTTTGATAAATACCATCTAATCTATGATGTTTCTATATTCAACTAGGAAAGTAATATGTACGTTGTGCGTTGTACATTGTACCTTGTGCGTCGTACGTTGTACCTTGTACGCTGTACCAATACCAAGGGTCAATTATGTTATGAACCTTTTTTTAAAAAAAAAATAATTTACTTTGATCGTAAATTTTTTAAAGTTGACGTCAAGAACAAATTTTTTGCTTAGGTAATTAACAATCATTTAGCAACTAATTATAATGTAGTTTATAATCCGTATTCTGGAAAGTGCCCAGCTTATATTATATTTATATACCTAAAATCCTAAATTCCTTTTCCAGAACAGACATTTGCAATGTGTTTACTTTTCGAAACTATTATTTGCTATTCAATGATCAATTACTTAATAAAACTCATAACCATTTCAAGACTGCCTAAACATTTGTACCTGCTTGTTCATTTGTTTTCTAGCTCCCTTGGGCTAAAACTATTGGAGGATAGCATATCTTGCAAACTCGATGATTTATTTGAGTTAGTGAAAAATAGTTTTCGAATTGAACCATTACACCACTTAACGTTACCTACACCCAAAGTTATTTTCAATTACAGGAAGCATTTTCTAAACTGCTGGCCATTGAACAGGAAAATTTGAAAACTGGCTCTTTCAATTCCCAAACATCTATCACCACACCAGAGAAATGTCGCGCCAGCATAGATATGGACTTCAATTACTTAGTAGCAGTCTAAAGTTTATGTACGAATAGAAATAATAATTAATTCCAACCGGGAATTAAAAATCAAAAAAAAAACTTTTAACTAGAAATACTCATACCATAATCAGGACTAAGTTAAAAAAAAAAAGGAAATAGGTATATTGTTCATTTATGTGCACACAAGACATAGCATCCGCACGATAGATGTAGGTACGGATGGAGAAAAAAAAGGGAAAAAACTCTTGTGCTGGTTACTTTTTAGGAATCCATTTGGGATGGTTTATGAGAAGCAATATAAATATACACATAAATAGCTGAACTCCTGACGTGGATCGTGGTACTGACGTGCGCGAAATCTGTTGGTGAGGATTGTAGTAATTATAATGTGACAGTGTGTAGTGCATGTTATAGTGAACGCGTCAGTTGATACAATTTTTTAACGTTGTGCAAACTTGCACTTAATTATGTTTTGTTGACTTTATGTATGAGAACGGACTACTGAACCGAGGAAATACTGAAAAGACTTAACGAAGTTTGACATTGACTGCTTTCGCTTGTGTGTGTGTGTGCTTTATTTAAAGTTCAAATTACTTAATTAAATATAATTCTTCGTTTAAATTTTAATGCAATTCATCTGAATGATAAACAATGATAATTTATTTGTTAACTGCAAACAAAAAGAAATAATGTTTATTATTTGATTAATTTTTCCAATTTTGTTAAGTTATCAGCACATTCAAATTTTGTTTAGCATTAAAAACTATGCAGAGTGAATTTTGATTTTGATTTACAATGAAGGGTATATTTACAAACTTAAAAATAACTATACGCCCGCATTTTTAAATACTAAATTAATAAATGAATTATGTGCTAACAAAGATATATGTCTTTAGTAATAAACGAATAAGGAGTCGAATTTATCATATAAAGTTGAGCTTAAGCCATACAAAAAAATCCCATATAAGTTAGATACTTACTAACTTACTTAAGATGCCGCTGACAGCCCAGTATGCACTACGCCATTACGGCCTCAACCAACAAGCCTTTCCAGCCAGCTCTGTCCCTAGCTAGCCGCTTCCAGTTGCACACACCAAGTTGGTTGAGGTAGTTCTCCACTTGTGTGCGCCACCTATTATGGGTTCTTCTCCTCTGCTGCGTACACCATCGGGGTTGGATTCGAAGTCTCGAAAGGCAGGTGCGTTGCTGCCCATACGCTCCACGTGTCCCAGCCATACCAGCTGCTGAAATTCCAGCTTTTTGACCAAGCCAACGTCGGCCGTAAGGCTCCTCGTTGAATCTTCTCCTCCACACTAATTCGATACACAACGGACCAAAAATCACACGAAGAATCTTACTCTCAAAGCACCAAAGTAGACTGTCATCCGATTTTTACAGTGCCCATGCTTCTGCCACATAGAGCAGGACTGGGCTGATAAGGGTCTTGTATAAATTCTCCTTAGTTCTCTGAGAGAGGGCCTTACTATTTAAATGCCTTCATAGCCCGAAAAAACAGCGGTTGGAATACGTAATTCTTGATTCTTGAGACTTGCGCGTTGCGTACAACTGATTCAAGTACGATGTTAAATAGGTTGCATTATAACGCGTCGCTTTGCCTCAGACCTTTCTGAACATCACAGGATTCGGTGGTGTTGCTACCGATTTTGACGGAGCAGCGAGATTTCTCCATCGTCAACCTGCACAAGTGGACGAGTTTGGCAGGGATGCTAAGATATGCCATGGCTCTGTATAATTCATCCCTTTTCACGCTATTAAACGCGACTATAAATTCTATAAAGAGGTGGTGTGTATCGATCTGGAATTCCTAGGTTTTTTCTAAAATCTGTAGTGTGAACATTTGATCGATGGTTGTCTTGCCTGGCGTAAAACCACACTGATAGGTACCAATCAAATCGTTGGCAAAAGGGTTTAAGCGGTCACACAGGACAACCGACAAGATTTTATAAGCGATGTTCAGGAGACTAATTCCTCTGTAGTTATGGATGTGGGCATGTGGCACACTGTACCGAGGTTCCATCCATCGGGCGTACTTTACGTTTTTTAAAAACAATATTTAAATCCTAAGTGGGCTTTAGGTCTACGTTGGATTTTTTTGTTTAAATCAGACGACGAAAAATGCTTCAAACGTGGTTACTTTTTTCTTCAGGTCTCTTAGCAATTTGTTGTTAATAGCTATAAAGTACCTACACATTTGGAAATTATAGAATTCTAACAACTTTTATTCCTATAAAAATTCTTAAGCAAAGGTTAAATTCTCTTTTATTTATTTTTTAGTTTTTTAATACATCAATTATTATTCTTTAAGTATTAATAGTATACTATGCATTCATCCCTTATTTCGTATTGGACGGTTTCAAGTCTGAAATCCACAAAATAAATGCTCGTGTGCCCCAGGGCTCCGTTTTGTCTCCGACTCTCTTCCTTATTTTTATAAATGATCTTTTGTCTGAAACTTCTAATCCATTAAACTGTTTTGCTGACGACAGTACCCTCAGCTTCTCATATTCGTTTACAGTATGTGTGGAATGACCACATATTTGATGTCGCCAAAAACGCTGCTAAGTGTTTAGGTTTTCTCCGTAGATGCAAGAAGTTTTTTTCCCCTTCTGATCTGGCTGTGATCTACAAAGAATTTATTCGTCCAAAACTTGAGTACAATTCTCATGTTTGGGCAGGAGCTCCAAAAACTCACTTGAGTTTGTTGGACAGAATTCAAAAGAGAGCTTTAAAAATGGTAGGCGAAAGATCTATAACAGAAACAATTACATCTCTCGAACACCGCCGTAATGTTTCGTGTCTTTCTCTATTTTATCGCTATTATTATAATCAGTGTTCTAGTGAAATAGCCAGTTGCATTCCTCCCCTTAAAAAATTCAACCGTAATACTCGCGCTACTAGGAATGCCCATCAGTTCACCCTCGAGCCCAACTTCGGACGTACTGTAATGTACAGAGATTCTTTCTTCAGTCGCACCACACGAATGTGGAATGCTTTACCTGACTCGACTTTCCCCTCCCATTTCGATGTGCAAACGTTCAAAACCAATGTGCATCGGTATCTCCTTCTAAATCCTCTCATACTTACCTAATCGCTCGTGCTGTGTTAAAAACATTTTAAGGGTAGCCATAACCCCTTTTGCGCGCGTGGAATTTAAAAAAAAAAAAAAAATCGCCTTCTAGCCCTTCTAGGACTACTGTTCTACTACACATACTACGCTTACTAGGTCCGCCCTTCTACGCCTACTAGGCCTCCGATGACTACTACGCTTTCAACACCTAAGCTTACTTCGCCTACGCCTAAGCACCAAAAACTAGAAAATTTTCCCATTTCCTTACTTACTTAATTATGGTGGCGCCAGAGTCCGATGTTGACCAGGGCCTCAACCATCAAGCATTTTCCAGCCAGATCTGTCCCTAGCTAGCTGTTTCCAGTTTCGCAGGCCAAGTTGGTTGAGAGGTCCTCTTCCACTTGCCTGCGCCACCGGTTTCGCGGTCTTCCTTGATTTTTTTGGCCGGAGCATTGATGTCCATCCGCTCTACGTGACCCAGCCACCTGAGTCGTTGCCTTTTCACTTTTGTAACTAGATCGATGTCGCTGTACAGCCCGTATAGTTCGTTGTTGTATCTTCTTTTCCATTCCCCGGCTATGCATACGGGATCGAAAGTCACCCGAAGCGTACTCATCCGCCGCTAACAGTGTACATGCTTCTGCACCATACAGCAGGACCGGAATGATGAGTGTTTAGTGATGACTTAAGTCATTCGAGAGAGGGCTTTACTTCTCAATTGCCTTCTTAGCCCAAGGAAACACCGATTGGCAAGAGTTATCCGGCGTTTGATCTCAGCGCTGGTATCATTGTCTCAATAGATACCGGAGCCCAGGTAGAAAAAGTCCTTTACTAACTTAAAGTTATATCAGTCTATGGTGACGTTCTGTGAAAGACGCCGGTGTTGAGCGTCCTTCCTTTGTTTTGTCCTTATTCACGGCTAAACCCGTCTTTGCCGCTTCCTTCTCAATGCTTCCAAAAGCTTCAGTGACATCACGCTTTGTCCTTCCAATTTTGTCAATATCGTCGGCGGCGTTTGCAAGTAAATGGATGGATTTTTGAAAGATTGTGCCTTAAGTGTTGACGTGAAAATTTTGCACTATTCCTTCAAGTATGATGTTGAAGACGTCGCATGAAAGTGCGTCGCCTCGCCTAAATCCTTTTTTGACATCAAAGGTCTCGGTGAGGTCTTTGCCGACCTTAATGGAGCAGCGTGCGTTCTCCATCGTCATCCTGCACAAACGGACGAGTTCGCCAGGGATGACAAAACTAGACATTGGCATATAAACCTCGTCTCTATAAACCATGTCATACGCGGCCTTAAAATCAATGAAAAGGTGGTGAGTGGCGATTTTAAGATCCTGGGTTTTTTCCAAGATCTGGTGAGTGTGAATAGTTTGTTGATGGTGAACTATCCTGGCCTGAAGCCGCACTGATATGGACCTATTAGGTTGTTGACGAACGGCTTCAGGCGTTCACATAACACGGTAGAGAAGATCTTGTAGGCAATGTTAAGGAGACTGATTCCTCTATAGTTGGCGCAGTTTAGAGAGTCTCCTCTCTTGTGGATCGGACAAACAATGCTGACATTCCATTCATCGGGCATGCCTTCTTCCAACCATATTTTACAGACGAACTGGTGCATACTCCTAACCACGTCATCTCCTGCTGATTTGAATAGCTCGGCAGCGAGCCTGTCCGCTCTAGCAGTTTTGTTGGACTTAAGCTTAGATATTACCATCTTCACTTCTTTGAGGTCGGGGAGACGGAATTGTTGACCTTCATCGTCTAGGTTGAATGGTGTTATCTGCCTCACAGCGGAATTGTATTCGTCATCTCCGTTATACAGTCTACAGAAGTGATCTTTCCATATTCTCAACATCGACTGCGAATCCACTCAGATGTTCGATTGCTTGTCCTTGTAGGCATTAATTCGGGCTCTGTAGCCCTAAAACTACGTTTCCACCAGACACTAAACGGAGATTTAGCAAGATTATCTCAAATCTCCTTGAAATCTCGAAGATTTACCATACAAATTTTATTCTCCTCTAATGGAGATTTCAAATAAAACTCATTCAAATCTACTTGGAAACATTAGTTTATCAAATCAAACAAACTTTTTTTTTTCGGAGATTAATTGTGGAACCGACCCATATAAACTCCATTTTCGTTTATCGACAGATGGAAATGTAAGCAAAAACTATCTATCCCACTTATACTTCGTATCAAAAAAATGAAACACCGTTTGAATGTTTTGCCATAATCCTCTTTTTGATCTTTTTGTGCAGTGGAAACACCAAACAAATCTCATTGCCTAAATCTCGGTTTAGATGTTGTTGAAAACGTAGTATAAGAGCTTCTTTTTTCCTTTTGGTAAACTTCCGAACCTCAATCATGTTATGACATCCCTCAATCTCCTCGATCTCACGCTTTTCTCATGCTCCCTCTTTTCTTCCTGAGAAGCCGGTGTTCCTCTATCCTTTTTGCTCGTAGAGCTCGCAAACAGCTTTGGTCTTTCTGTGCAGCGACGACTTGTTTGCCTGCTACTTCGCTGCATGTGCTTGCCGGCACTCGTCGTCAAACCATGGGTTTCGTTGTGGTGGTCGAGTGAAACCCAGCACGTCGGATGCGGCATCTCTGATGGCTTCCTGGCAATGTTGTCACTGGTTTTCAACACTTGTTGCTGGCGGCTTAGGACCTCTTAAGAGGTTATTCGAGACTCGGCCAGAGAAGAACCTAGCCATCTCTTGCGATTGTAGCCGTCCGACGTCAAACTTCCTCACAGCATTTCTTCGGATTGGCTGTACTCGAAATATCCGAAGCCGTGTCTTGGCTACAATAAGGTAATGGTCCGAGCCAACGTTGGCTCCTCGGAACGTTCGGACATCCCTGACACTGGAGGAGTGCCTTGCGTCTATCGCGATATGATCAGTCTGGTTGACGATCGATTGGTCAAAAGATTTCCAGTTCCTCTTGTGGATATTGAGGTGAGGAAACTGCGTACTCGCTTCCACCATTTTTCGGTGCGCAGAGAAGTCGATCAGCCTGATTCCGTTGTCAGAGGTGGTGTCGTGCAGGCTGTGCTTTCTGACAAACGTGCAGCTAGCACGTTCAAATCGCCTAGGACAATTTTAATGCCTAGCTAGGGCACTGCTCGTAAGTCTTCTCCAGGAGCTCGTAGAACTCGCCAATCTCGTTCAAATTTGCACTATTCATCATTAATTTAAGAAAGAGACATTCGTAATAAATCTGATGTACCAAAAGATTTTGTAACGTATTCAAGCACCTACATGCATACATATAGGATTATTCCTTAAAGTTTTTTCTTTAATATGACTGATCTGATCAATGAAAGCACTATAGAATTAAATAACCAATTTTAATCTCAATTAGGTTCGAAGTGCAAAAAGCCATAAATTATCTAGATACTCAATAAAACAACTTCTACATACCTCAACACCTATTAGTTGGCAAGTAAATAGGTATATATTTCTTTTGTTTTTAAATCAGCTGCCCACATAAACCAAAATCCCCCTCTTTGTGATTTTCCAAAGAATTTCTTCGGATCATAAAGGATTGATTCTTTTTTTGCACATATTTTGTACTTACCTATACACACTTAAGCATAATAGAAAAGACTGTTTGGGAAAAAAAACTTATGCTGAGTTGAGTATCGACAAGACATGATGTATTTCAAACTTAATATTGAACAGGGTGCCTACCTATTGCCAAAGTTTAAGAAGATGTATCTACAAGAAAGTTTTTCGGTAAATACTTAAACACCTATTTAATAATAAAAATAATGAAGGTTTTGAATGAACAACAACCACTTGTGTTGGCTACCACCGAGTATAACATTTGGCTGAAATTATTGCAATTTCATGGCTGCCACACCAATCATCAGACTCCTTTAAGTAAAAATGCTAGTTGTCCAAATGCAATTGTAAATTAGAAAAACCTTCATTTGGATGGGCACGATCAGGTGACCTTGGTGGTGCAATGCGTAGTGCAACGGCCTCTGAGGTAGCTTGGTCTAGGTTGGAATCCAGTTGACGGCAAAACAATTTATAAATTAAAATTGGAACTATAGGACTAAGCACCACTAAAAGGAATCTGATGATTGGTGTGGCAGCCATGAAATTGCAATAATTCCAGCCAAATGTAATTTCAAAACCTTCAATGTTAAATATGACGGAGCGAAAGCTATGCAGCCTAACTGCAAGTGTTAGCACGAGAAAACCACTTTGAATAAAAATAATAATCAACCCACAAACTTAAAGCTATAATGTATAGTGCAGAATCAAATTTAATTTAATAATAAGATACATTATCTTCAAAGAACTTCCTTTCAAATATACACACATGTTGAACACCACTAAATCTCATCCCCTTTTTCCTCACAGCTCACACTCAGGAATTCTTAATCCCTTTTAGATCCAACAAAATGCATAAATACGATTACAACCTCCAGGAGCAAGTGACAAAAATATTTTTATCTGGCGTGGAGCGTGTTGGCATTGGCATCCGTATCTTTATCTTATCGTGCGTCGTTCGTATATATTCTTTTCAATATCCACTTATGTGGTACGTGTATTTGCCAGAACATCGTGCATAGATTTTCCAACGGAATAAACATTCAAATAAAAATCGAGTATGTATTGGATTTTCCAGAATTTAATAATGAGTAAGTGAATTCTTGTTTTTTTTTTTTCTTTTAATTTTTCTGTGTCCTTTTTTTTTTGAGGTAAAAAAAAAATCAGCTCCGAAATGGAGAGTTCAAACAAGTTTCGGAGTAAATATTTCTGGAAAAATGTATCTGATGGGATAAAAGGAAGTTACTTTCTCTCGCTCTTTTTCAATGTCCTTTTTGCCTTATCAAAAATGTATTGATTTTTATTAAAGCGCGGAGAAAAGTGTAATCAAACACGAAGTGTAGAGGATGTGGGGTTTAGGCGGGAGAAAATAGTAAATCCTTAGATTTTTGTTGATATATTGTAACTACTGCGCATTCACCTCTCCTGTCGGATGAATCCTATACTCTTGGTATTCCCTGAATTATGTATTCACTTCTCAATAATTCGATGGTGTCATTTCGCACGTATCTAACTCGTTCGTTCGTTCCTATCCTGAGATGAGTCCCTTTTTGGTTGACAAAGAAGTTCACAGGCCATACTCCATACAGCCTTGATTCTGCGTTGAAACTTATAAAATAAAAATATGTAACTCAATGATTATTTCCCAAAAAGAGTATTGCCAGAATTTTTTTTAAGAGTTCAATACTAATTTTGTACAAAACATTTTTTTAAGTTTCGTTGAAACAAAAATGGGAAAAAAGGTACTTCCTTGTTGGTGTTGCCGTTTATAAATATAAATATATTGTTTATAATTATTATTATCATAAACATTTTTATTTGAAGTTTTTTTTTAATTTTTGCTTCCCGTTGTTTCCGGACAAAATCACCAAATTGTTTTCAAGTAGGTTCTACTTAGGACCTTAGCTTGCGATTTAGGGTAGGACCCATCTCGGCGGTCGGCAATCTTGGATCGTAGAACGTAGAGCCGCTTGAGGAATCATGTATATTATACACTGAGGAAAATACACTTTAAACTCCTGAACAAACCACTTTAAAATTAAAAGCTTACATGTATGAAAGACAACCAATAGAGAAAGTACTTAAATTAAAAGTTACACTTTAAACTTTTTTCAACTTTAACACAAATCGTTTTAAACTTAAAAGTAAACACTTTATAATTAAAAATGGCACTTTTAAAGGCAATTTAAAAGTATTCAATCTGATATTTAAAGTGTTTTCAAAGTTAAAACCTTAAAAGCGTTTTCACATCAAACCCAAAACGGGGTTTTCGGCATTGGTTTACGAAAACTTGAAATGCGTTCACACCGAAAATTTACAAGTTTTCATTTGACAATTATTTTTTTTTTTCGCGCCGCTTTAAAAATTTGCAGTGGCACAGTAAAGGGCAAAAATCAAATGTTTTATGCGCAATTAAAAGATAATATATAAATGTTGGAATTTAGAAATATAAATGCAATGAATCCTGTTTAATTTATTTCTTAACCGATCAATTGCATGCAGTAGTAAGGATGCGCGACACTGCGTCGCGGTCTCCTGTGTTCAAGCAGAAAAATTATTTTTTCCTGGCAGCACCTGGTCAGCAATTTATATGACGTTTGACGTTTAATTGAGCGCTGAATGTTTCACAAGGTGTGTTTGTTTAGTTCATCTTCCAAATCCAACATGTTTTCGACAGGGTTTATTTAAAACTTGTGGTTAATCAAAAGTTGTGTTTTAACAAAAATGTATGGGAAAACTTGTGTTTTCGATTTAGGTATTCCGCCAAAACCGATATTTTCGCAAAAATCGGGTTTTGGCTTTGGTGTGAAAAGGCTATAAAACCGTATTTAAAAGTTTCAAACCAATTTTAAAACGTTCACTATTAAATTAAAAGTGTTTTTAGAGCTGTCACTTTTAAATTCAATTTAAAATGGCGTCCTTTTAAAATTTAAATGGTAAACTTTTTAAATACATTTGAAAATGTCCAAATCCGAGTAAAACAGATGATTAAAATTGTTCCATCCATCTTAAATCGAATTTAAAAGTGAGAACTTTAAAAAATTTCATTTTAAAGTGTTTTTAAAGTTCTCACTTATTCGATTTAAAATTGCTTTCTTAAAAATTTAAATGGAACATATTTAAAGCAACTGTAAACTACATAAAATACAAAAATTAAATTAATGAATGCAAACACTTTTAATTTCATAGTAAACGATTTAAAGCAATAACTCAGAATAATCTCAAGAATTCAAAATTCAACAACTTTTAATTTAAAACGACAACTTTTAATCGACGCTTTCAATTCAAATGTTTAAGGATTTAAAGTTAAATGATTTCATCTCAATTTAAAAAATTTAAATTTAAAATTTAAATAAGTTCGTATAACATTCAAAATTATTACGTCCGAATGCAAATTTAAAGTGATTTCTCTTACTTTTAAAGCTAACCGTTTGAAAACAGAAACTTCTCCTTTTAGCTTTGGCAAATTAAAAGTGAATTCTTTTAATTTAAAAGCTAAATGTTGTTAAATTGACACGTTCTCTTTGAACTTAACCAATTTCTTTATTTTGGACATACAAAACTTAAGATTTGCACAATTTAAATTCAAATATGCGAACTTTTGATTTTAAAGCGCGCTTTTTTCTCAGTGTATCAATATATAGGCTTCTAAATAACTTAGTACCACAAATTTGGTGTCGAGGTATACATATTTTAGGTCAGGGAATACAACCAGGCTATTACTAACACCCTTCTTACACCTACTAATTTTTTTTTAGCTATATAGTAGTTTGAACTAAACAAATAAATTGCCAATCGATTTCTTGATTTAATATGAATTTATGAACAAATTGAAAATAGTTGCAGCATTATTTTTTTATATGCAATTTTGAAATAATTTAAAAAATTCGAGTCGTTTTCAAAATATTGAGTTAAAAAAAAAAATTGAAAAAAAAATTACCTCTACTCAAAATTTTGTTTTTATTGATTCAAAAAAGCTTTTAACGGCATTTAGTCCTTCAAAATTGGCGTTTCGTCCCGGCGTTCTCACTTGGAATCTTCAGTTGACAGTGAGGGTCTTGTCAAGATGCAATTTTTATTAAGTTCAGTACAACTTACATCAATTTTACAGCGAAATCAATTCTGAACTATATTCAACACAATTAGAATTTCTAATCAAAAATTGTTTGAAATTTTATAACCCGTGGCCTGGCATTATTTACATATGAATGGTTTTTTTTATAATACAAATTCTATATACTACTGAAATAAATCAGCCAAGTAGAAGACCTAGTATTATTTAATTGGACTTGTTGAATAATCGATTCAAAATAGCTTTTTACGGCCTATCAAAATTTTGGTTTTATGTTTAAACTTTATAGAAGCTTCATCATAAAAACAATGCAAAATTTCAAGTTAACCGTTTTTGAGAGAATCAAAAACAAGCAAAGTGGTTGTGCTAGAGGTACCAAAAAAATAATTATCAAAAACTAGCTTTTTCCTATTATAATTATTTAAATTTGTTTTAAGAAAATACTGCTAGCCGTTTTTGAAAAAAAAAAAAAAAATATTTTCCTTTTTGGCTAAAACAAATGTATGACAGGTATACCATTATTTTTGGCCCTACAAAAAATTAAAAAAAAACGTGTGAGCATATTATTCAAAAAACAGTAGGGTAGCGAGTTTAACGAAAATTCATTCGATCGTTTAGGCTGTAGACAGACAGAACACACTTGTTTCGCTTTTCCTATCATCGTAACGTTAGAGTTCCATTTTTTTACGAATCTATAACTTGCCACTAGCCATACAGTACTAATTGCAAGTAAAACGAAGAAACTTTTTGAACAACAAATTACAGAAAAGTTTTCGCATGTTTTCGAGGAAAACGAACAGAATTTTTGAATGATTTTTTTATTTAATCTGACGTAATTTCCTCTTGCGTACTTCAACGAACATTAAAAAATGCTTTTGGCTGCCAGAAATGTTAAATTCCCGAAAAAATGTTAAACCATTACTAATAAGGTCAAGTTTTCCATCGCGTGGGACGTGACCTGAGGCATATTACATGACACGATTATAGAAACGTATAGGTACCTAGATTCGCAGTCGATAGTGAGAATATGGAAATATCACTTCTGTAGACTGTATAATGGCGATGACGAATTTAATTCCGCTGTCAGGCAGATTTTCAACCTAGACGATGAAGGTCAACAATTCCGTCTACCTGACCTCGACGAAGTGAAGATAGCAATATCTAAGCTTAAGTCCAACAAACCTGCTAGAGCCGACGGGCTCGCTGCCGAGCTATTCAAAGCAGCAGGAGATGATTTGGTAAGGAGTATGCACCAGCTCGTCTGTAAAATATGGTCGGAGGAAAGCATGCCCGATGAATGGAATCTCAGCATTGTTTGCCCGATCCACAAAAAAAGGAGACCCTCTAAATTGCGCCTACTATAGAAGAATCAGTCTCCTTAACATCGCAAGATCTTCTCTGCCGTGTTATGTAAACGCCTGAAGCCGTTCGTCAAACAACCTAATAGGTCCATGTCAGTCTGGCCTCAGGCCAGGAAAGTCCACCATCGACCAAATATTCACACTACGGTTGATCTTGGAAAAAACCCAGGAACTTCAAATCGACGCTCACCACCTGTTCATCGATTTTAAGGCCGCGTTTGACAGTATTTATAGAGACTAGCTATATAAAGCAATGTCTAGTTTTGGCATCCCTGGCAAAGTCGACCGTTTGTGCAGGATGACGATGGAGAACGCACGCTGCTCCATAAAGGTTGGCAAAGACCTCACCGACACCTTCGATGTCAAAAAAGGCAAGGCGACGCGCTGTCATGCGACTTCTTCAACATTATACTTGAAAGAATAGTGCAAAACTCTCACGTCAACACTAGAGGCACAATCTTTCAAAAGTCCATCCAATAACTTGCATACGCCGACGATATTGACATAATTGCAAGAACAAAGCGTGATGTCACTGGAGCTTTTGGAAGCATTGAGAAGGAAGCGGTAAAGATGGGTTTAGCGGTGAATTAGGGCAAAACAAAGTATATGCTGTCATCTAGAAAGGACGCTCAACACGAACGTCTTGGAAAGAACGTCACCATATACAGCTATAACTTTGAGGTAGTTAAGGACTTTGTCTACCTGGGCTCCGCTATATATTCAGTCAATGACACCAGCGCTGAGATCAAACGAAGGATAACTCTTGCCAATCGCAGTTTCTTCCGGCTAAGAAGGCAATTGAAAATTAAAGCCCTATCTCGAATGACTTAAGTGTCCCTGTACAAAACACTCATCATACCGGTCCTGCTGTATGGTGCAGAAGCATGAGACTTCTAAGCGGCAGATGAGTGATCTTCGGTCCCGTATGCATAAACGGGAAATGGAGGAGAACATACAACAACGAACTGTACGGGCTGTACAGCGACGTTGACCTAGTCACAAAAGTGAAAAGGCAAAGACTCAGATGGCTGGGTCACGTAGAGCGGATGGACAACCGAAAAGTCTTTGAATCCCTCCCCGAGGGACGGCACAGTAGAGGAAGGCCGCGAAACCGGTGGTGCATGCAGGTGGAAGAGGACCTCAACCAACTTGGCGTGCGAAACTGGAAACAGCTAGGCTAGGGACAGAGCTGGCTGGAGAAGGCTTGTTGGTTGAGGCCCTGGTCCACACCGGACTGTAGCGCCAGCATAAGTAAGTAACAACTAAGTATAGGTATCTACATATGTTTGTCAAAATATTTTTGAGACAATAGGTACGTTCAGGAGACATACACAAAGGACTTCATATTCAGTCAACTACATCCATTGAACGTAAATTTGCCTCAAAATTCTTAAATAATTAACATCATGTTCGTTTAAAAAAAAGAGGATCCTCGACATTGTTACCAAAATCCGTCATAATGTACGGAAAATATCATTTTCTATTAAATTAACGCGACCGCATAAACAATTTATAAAAAGTTAATCTGATTTTTAGTTTCAAAGTTGACAATTTTGAAAAGAACACACTTTATTTGAAACTCAAGCAGATATTTCTTGACTAACTTTCCAGGCACTTTCCAATAAAAGTTCCCTTCATTTGAAGTCAATTTTTCGACAGCTGGCAAATCACTGTCTAGAAATTTGCCTTACTTGCAAGTCCCCTTAGTCATCTGAACGTTCTCAATGGGTACGTTCAGAAAACTGAATGGACCTCATATGCAAACAACTACATACATCCGTTGAACGCAAATTTCACTCAAAATTACTTAAATTTTTGATATACTCGTATCATAATGTCAAACTTAGATCTTTACTTCAATACCTTACTTTAGTAGGTGTTAAAAAATAATTTAAAAAAATTATTTATAAAAAATATTTTTATCTAACTTTCCAAAAAAAAAAAAAAAATACATACATAAATGTCCGATCCAATATACGACCTAATCTGTAAGAAGACAATCATAAATACTATTAATAAGTGTAGACATGTACTTGCCCAACCACTTCAATTTTTGTTCAAGTTTTCTATTGAATCAGGAAAATTTCCTTGTTTATGGAAAAACTCCTTTCTTATTCCGATTTTCAAAAAAGGCGACAAATCTGATATTAAAATCTATAGGCCCACATCGAAACTTTCTTGCATTCCAAAGCTCTTTGAACAAGTTGTATGTGAGAACTTGGCATTCCACAGTAAGAATATAATTTGTAACCAGCAGCATAGGTTTATGCGAGGAAAGTCAACGGTAACAAATCTGCTCACATTCTTGCATAAATGTTCCAATGAATTGGAAAAAGGAAATGAAGTTGATTGTGTTTATACAGATTTTTCTAAGGCATTTGATCAAGTACAAGGACAATACAATTTAACCATGATCATATTCTCCTTCAGACTGATATTGACAATTTCAATATTTGGTGTGGTAAAAATGGTCTATCCCTCAACCCTGTTAAATGCCAAACCTTCTTAAGAAAACGAATTGTGAGTACATTTGATTATACTATTTCACAACAGACTCTCACTCGCGTTTTTAGCTTCAAAGACCTAGGTGTTCAATTTAGTTCTAAGCTAGATTTCACTGAACATATTAATTATATTGTAAACAAGGCACGCTCCATGCTTGGTTTTATAAAACGGTGGGCAAAGGAATTTAACGATTCGTATGTTACCCTTTTATTGTACAACTGTTATGTACGACCACACCTTGAGTATGCATCTCAAGTACGGAGTTCATAAAAATCGTATTGAGGCAATACAACACAGCTTCATTCGTTTTGCTTTAAAAGGGTTACCCTGGAATGATCCATAATTTGCCACCGTATGAACATAGGATCCAACTTTTGCAGGCCAAAACTTTATGTATATCAGAGGCGGGTTAATAATGATTTAATATTTATTCGCCAACTTATTAATGGTCAAATTGATGCTCCAGATTTGCTAGCATGTATTGAGTTAAACTTCCGCGGGGGTTCTCACCACCTGCGAGAATTTGAACTTTTTTACGTAGATTTTCATAGAACAAATTATGGCATGCGTGAACCTCTTAACCGAATGAGTAAAATCTATAATTTGAATGTTTCCTCAGTTGATTTTAGCATGAGTAAAATAGTTCTAAGACGTTGTTTCGAACCAAGGTATATATATTACAGGAAATATCATAAGCGTTTTCATTTTTTTCAGTTCTGCGCATGTGTCTTAATGGAAGGAAAATGGCTGATTTCAGTGCGGTTTTGTATTCTGTCATTCTTTCTCGTGTGTGTGTGTCTGTGTGTTCATTAATTTAAATTTCTTTTCAATTCTGCAAAAATTTTGGTTTAACTAATTTGTCCTTAAAAATAACAAAAAAAGTATTTAAAAAAGTGTATCCGGGCCAATTAATCAGTGCCAAGCACCTATGTAAGATAAAATAAGAATATAATTGAAAAAAAAAGGAAAAACTAAATAAAATGCATTACTACACTTCCGACAAAAAAATGGAATAACCCCGTTTGGCTTTATGAAAACAACAATTGCGATGTATACAATATCCATAATTAATTGTTAATAGGCTCGTTTTAAAGCTTGAACTTTGAACTTTAAATTAATCATAAAAAACCGTTGGACAGCTTTCGCGCAATCGTTTTAAAAAACAGAACACAAAACTAACTTTTTACAATTTTAACAATTTTTTTTTTTTTTTTTTTTTGTTTACCTTTCAGTCGTACTATTGTCATTTCTCATTTTGACACAAAAACCTACACTGAAAGCAGCCAACTTGAATTTTGACAAGCTGCGCGTGATAATACCTTAGATATGTGTACTGTGGTTTCGAACCAGTGCTCCACTGTCGGGATTGATTTAATTTTTTTTTGTCACTCTAAATGTTTTTTGTTTATATTTTAATACATAAATGTTTATTTGTTGACATTTTGTAATTTTGTTTATTTAATCGCTTTCGCGTCCTTTTTTTTTTTTGAATTTTAAGTTTTTTAACTGCTTGCATTAAGCAGACCTTATCTCTTTTAACTTCCGACGATATCCGTTGCGCGCATGTAAGACAAGTTGCTGTATTATGGTCAACATAGCAAAGCAACTATTTTCATTTAATTTATAATCTTAACATCAAATAATTAATTTAAGTGCCGATACGTCTTGCAATCGTAATTGCCGTCGTGCTCGGTGAAAATGGACCCCAGCGCGTGCTGTATCTGGGGGGGAAAGAGGCGTGGGTTTAAAAAAAATTTTTTAAATTAACAATTAAACAGTTGTTTTAGAAAATCCAAAATATGGCTTGCAACAAGAGGAAATTGCAACAAGAATTGTTAACTATTTTGAAGAAATAGTTCCAAAATATTCGTAAGAAGAATTCCATAGGCACTTCAGGATGAGTCGGGCTTGTTTCGATGTAAGATTAAAGAAATCCTAAATAAGAAAAGTTATGCTTAACTAATTGGGTAATATTTTACATTTGAACTGCATAAAAAACTTATATTAACTTTGTGGATGCTGGAGTAAGCAAGAGAGCTTCTTGTCGACAGGAGACCGTTTTGATTTTTCAAAAAACTCGGCGCATTCAGCATTTTGCGAAATTTTAGACATTTTGTGCAGGTTGGAGGGATAATGTACATATTAATGGCCTTCAAGAACTCAATGCCAGGAAATTTCCGAGGTTCCTAAACGCTTATACCATTTTCGATTGATAATCCGGAACTTTAATTTGAAACATGTAAAATCTTCGGGTTTAGATTCTGAAACCAAATCAAGCAACATTTTCTCTCCTTTTGAGATCCCATTGCTATTATTAATATTGAATCTCTGTTCTTTGATAACATGAACGATTCTTTTTTGCAAACAGACTTTCGGTCAAAAATCGAGTGGATTATTGAATGGAACAATTGGGGCTATAAATGGATGGCATATCAAAATCAAGCAACCTGTCCGTAATCCAATTGACTATTACAATCGTAATAACGATCATTGCATCATATTGCAAGGTACACAAATATTGTTTACTTTGCTGCAGAAACTTATTAATTTCTTTAGCAGTGTGTGATCACAGAACTGTCCTCACAGATATTTATGTTGGAGCACCAGGTTGATTGCACGACGCAAGAGTATTTCGAAACAGTTCGTTGTATGAAAAAATTAATGAACATCTCGTTACTCCGAATCCAGACGTCCAGAGTTTCATCTATTTGGTAATGCCGCTTACCCATTAATGGAAAACTTATACCCCTTATCCAGACAATGGCCATCTATCTGCTACTCAAACTCGTTTTAACGAAAGACTTCATCATAAGATCCGTTATTGAAAATGCATTTGGGTTTTTAAAAGGAAGATTTAGGAAACTGAAACATATCGATATTTTGCATCCTGAAAAATATTAGTTGCCAGCAGTAGCGGATCTAGGATTTGACTGTGGGGGGGGCTTGCAGTTTGAAGATCCATTTTGAGACCTTAAGTAATAAAATTTGCTTGTCCCAAGATAAATTTTATAATTTATAACAAATAATAGAGATCAGTTTAGGTTTAATGCTATACCGTACTCAACTTCAGTCGAACTAACAAAACATTATTTTTTTATGAAATTTTAGGAGCTATATCGACTAAGTGGCAAATGAACTTCATACAAATTGATACCATATATGCTTGAACCACGCGTACAAATTCGTTTATTTATATTATTTAAAAATTGTTTAGGTACCTACATTATGTAGTTATATTTTTAAATTAGCTTAGGGTATGTTTTGAACCTCCCATTTTTGACAAGATTTGAAAACTGTTTTTAATTGGCTAGTTCAGAAAAATTATATTTAAGTGTCCGTACTGGCAAAAGCTCATATATATGTGCTTTGACACGGTATTAGTCCTCTAAGATCTCAGATCTCATTTTTCCTGAATTATCTATATCAAAGAGAAACTTTTTTGTTCAAACTGACACTTTACGACATAAGACAAAGCTGCTCTAAGAAATAAGCCGCGACCCAATTCTGCCAGCGTGAATGAGTTTTCGTGTATACTCTGCATACGCTTGATAGGTATTCATGCTAAAAAAATATGTCGACAAATTTGCACGTCACTCTAGAGTCTAGAGGGATTGCAAATATTCATTTGCTTTTGCATGATTTTCTGAGCGCGCACAGAGAAAACTCACGCTTTTGGAATTTGGCTCCTTGACTAGAGAATTTCTATGTTTTGTATGTATGCCGTAGACCCGAAAATTTCTAAGCCCAGCCAAGGCTGTAAGAAACAATTCCTGTTGTCCAAATGCGTTTCTTTCGGTAAATTAGCTTTGTTTTTAGTATATACAGTTGGGGCATTTGACACGTTAATGTAAAGCCCCGACCATTTTTATCTCTTTTTACTTATGTCTTCAAGCCTTAGCCGAAGTCCGAAGTTGGACTTTGACAGTCCCTAGGCTTGAGCCCCCAAAACTCTCTGCAATAAGGTTAGTTTTTAGGAAGTAAGTTGCTTAACCCTGGCTAGGTTTTTTATCCAATATTCTCAGACCTTATTGCGCCAAAGCTGTTTTTTTCGTCCCAGTTGTCTGGGTTTAATTTTTAGGGAAAGATTGTCGTTGCATTAAAAATATCCATATTCATAGCCGGCAACTTAGTTTTTGTCCAATTCGCTTCAGGCTTTAGCCCCAATCTTAGGGCTTAGAAAAAAAAATTACATAACATGTATGCAAATAGTTCAGCCCCAACCACGTTATTTTGTCCATCAAATTTCATATCTTATCAATATTTTAGACGGAATATAAAATTCCACACGTTGTAATGTATTGCTTTCTATATTTCAAATTATTTTATGATTCGGCTGTGGGGGGGGGCTTTAGCCCCTATAGCCACCCCCCTGGATCCGCTACTGGTTGCCAGTATTGTATTGCGTAATTACATTCATTTATTCAACGAAGATGGAAATGCTGAAGAATTGTTAGAAGAAGCCGAAATTCCAGCGAATTTAAGTAATCCTCAAAGCAGCGAAAATGTTAATAATCACCGAAGTCATCTTGGGAACAGAATCCGAACTCATCTATGCCACAAGTTTTAACATTGCATCCAGGTGGGCTTTTCCAAGTGCAATATTTTCACTCTCGAGCTTCATTACTTCCTCCCGTGGACTCTCCTTCCTAGCGTGGACTGTCGGTGTTTGATTTTTCATTGCACTTATAAATATATGATGGTTGAGCGGCTAATGAGGGTCTTCCTTTTGAAGATTGAAACTCCGGGGTATTATCCCCATCGATTATATTCGGAGAGTCGCAAATTTGGTTCGCTAAACTACCAAGTGATTCTTCGAAATGCGATGAATCAAATGTTGGACACTCCCGGACCGCAACTTCTTCTCTATAAATTTAAGGTCAGAATATGCCCAGGTAATACGTCCTCGACCAGTCAACTTCTTATTGTTGTCAAGCATTCGATGGTACTGGGTTTTCATGTTTTGTAGCTTTTTGTCCAAAGAATGATCGGCATTGTCGAGTTGTATCTCATTCGCAATTCCTAGAAATTTTTTTGTTTTCAATTAGATTTTCACATTCATGTTATAGTAACTAAACTATGCAGCTAACAAGAACAATTTTCGGAGCCTCCAAAAAGCCGTCTTTCTATATATTGCGTTGCAAACTCTGAATATCTGGACAAATATGAAGATACATTATGTGGATAAGTGGAATTAAAATTTTTTTTGCTACAAGAATTTTCTTCCACACCCACTCGTAGATTTCTTTACTATTCTCGATATCATTAAAAATTCCTTCGTAGTTTACGGAAAAAATCATTTAAAGTTTTCTTCACTGTGTAAAGGCTCTCCCAAACCAATGCGAAACATTCGTTGCGGCGAAAAAACATTCGTCACTCAAAATTATTTCATATGTTTCTTCGCCGCGTTGGTGTGGGCATATGAGAATATATCACCATGTAAATAAATTTTGATATGCGAATGTTTTTTCGCCGCAACGAATGTTCCGCATTGGTTTGGGAGAGCCTTAACGGTAGTTGTTCCTATCACACCAAAAGGCGATCTTAAGCAATCCCAAAGACTCCCAGGAACACAGGAATCCCTGCGAGAATCTATGGGTAGTGCGATAGGTTGTTCAGCTCGCGATGCGCCGGTAGGCATGCTTGCGTTATGTTCAAAAACCAGCTCGTCGGTGGGGTGGGATCTTGCGCAGGCTGCTGAACTTTCGTACATGTTTTCATGCCTAATGATTTGAATCAGATCTTCAAAAAAAAAAAAATATAACAAAACAAACCCAAAACTCAATCCTTAAAAACCGTGGGAAACCTTTCTTGACTTACTTTCCAGTCTACTTTCCAATAAAAGTTTCCCGTCAATCAAGTTTGCAGTCAATTTTATGACAGCTGACCAATCAGAGACAAGAAACTTTCCTTACTTGCAAGTCCCCTTATTCATCTGAACGTACCCACTGTCTATGTTTTTTTTTAATTCCGAGGCTTAGCAATCAAATTAATTTTCCTTCTGTCATTATATAATATTAAAATGAAGAGAAACTTAAAACAAATCACTTACTTTTCAAAAACGCATACGAATTTTTATGTTTTATCACTGTGCCACGCGTTTTTGGTAAAATGCACGTCAGGTTATGTATGTCGTGTCGTGATATCAATATGCGTTATTCAACTGTGATTTATATACATATATTGTTTACAAAAATTCGTACTGTGCTGTGTCGCATGGAAATATAGGAAACACGAGCGTTTTTCAGTCGTTTTCGTTCGTTTTATCGTTGCCTTCGAGTACCCTTTTTATATCTTTTGACTATGGCCCCGATTGCCGCTTTCAATTATCAATCGAATCGAAACATTTCGATTGCTTCGATTGATTTTCATATTTGGTATTGTGAAACTCAGTCGAACAAACAATACACTATTGTGAATAAAATCACAAAATGTTTGAATATTTCAAATTTGACATTTATATGATGTGTAAGCTTTTGAAATCATTATTTGTTTTTTTTTTTGTCTGGTTTTTCTTTATAAATATAAATTAAAATAGTTTATTAACATTTTAAAATGAGTGGAATTGAGTAATGGTTTAGCGACAGTGATACAGATACCGAAAATGCCCAAGAATATTTTGAATGACACTTCTAAGTGAAATTAACCCAAAGCTCAGTCCAGCAATAATCAGCTCTTCGATTCCCAACATAATAAAACTTGCTACTACTTTGAGATTCTGTGATTATGGATCGTACTAAGTTAGTGTTGGCAATTAATTTTGTATTGGCCTTGCACAATCCACGGTGTCCTTAGTGCTAAAAGAAGTGCTCTTAGTTCTCGAAAAGCACTTTCGCTCCAAATTGATTAGATTTCATTACACTGAAGCAGAAAAGCGTCGGGCTAGAATGCATTTATATGAAAAAAGTGGGATACCAGGTGTGATAGGGTGTATTGACGGTACACATATTAAGATAGCGTCTCCAAAAAAAGAATTCCAAGACGCGTATTATAATCGTAAAGGATTTTACAGCATAAATGCGATGGTTTGAAGTCTCTTGGTTCATAAAATCTTATTTAGTGTTTATATGGTTAACTATGGGCCCAGTTATAGCTATCATTGGAAACCATCATTGAAAATATTAATTGTCAATTTTGAGAGATTTTGAGAAAAAAATATATGACTATTTTGATGCCAAAGTAAAGCTAGTTGACTTAATATTTATTTTTAGTTAAAAAAAAATTCAGTTTTTCATAACTTTTCTCATAAAATGAATTTTAATTTTTCAATGATGAACTACCTTACCAATGATCATTGAAAAAACTTAAAGTTACGTTATGGGGAAGATATGGGTCAAAATTATTTTTTTTTTTGGAGAAAAAATAATTTTGAAGTCGTAAGCTATATTTCTGCATTAACATATTTAATGATTAAACTTTTCAAGGGTCTCAAAATAAACAGCTAACTTTTTCAATGATGGTTTCCAATGATAGCTATAACTGGGCCCTATTTCAGGTTTGTGATGATACAATAAGAATTCGTTTTATTAATGCACGATATCCTAGGGTGGAATCGGCTAAGGCGATAGTTGATTGGTGATCATCAAAATAAATGCTTTTGCTCCACGTAAGGTGATTATCAAATTGACTATCACTTTTTTTCTATAGTTTGTGGGTGACAGCTATTTAGATGTCGTTTTCATACATTTTGCTTAATATTTTTGAGAACGATAAGTTGTGTTAGCTAAGCTCCGCCATAAATCGATAGTAAAATGAAAAAAAGTTAGCAAAGTTAAAATAAAATATAAGTGAACAGTATTGTTTGTATATATATATACATATATATATATATATATATATATGTATATAGGTACTCCAAAGCAAAGTTTCTATGCGAACGAACGAGAAATTACAAAAAATTTCAATTGCTCAGGAAGAAACCATGGACTAAAGGAAATATTCTGGAACATCTTTACCCAATGTAACTACCTATGATACCTCAAATAATATTTGCTAAGTAATTAAAAAGAAAATCACAAGAAACGTTTGCTTTCTAAAGAATTTTATTCAAATACCATACGAACAAATAAAGTGTTTAAAAAGAAAACAATTTTATTGGCAATCCATTTGCATTAAAGCGCCAGCTGGTCCCCTTGATGCTTTTGGGATGTTCGCCCAGAGCTTGGAAAGGCATGTACATAGTATTTCTCCAGCTAGGTTAAAAATTGTGTTTTGCTAATTTTAAACGAGTTTAGCATCGTACTATCCCCTAACATTTTACTTAAGTTAAAATCAACAACTCTATATTTTATCTTTTAAGTATCGTACCTACTTAATCCATATGAGAAATTTTGAGAAAATTACTCCAGGGTATAGGAAGGACCCGAAGGTTCCAGGTTCGAGTCCTGCTGGTACCCAAATTTTTTTTCTTTATTTTTTTTTTTTTTTTGTAAATAATGAAGTTAAAATGATAAAAATATAAATATCGGGTACTTATTTAAAGCTCATGATTGGTTTTCATCAACATATATTATAATAAAAACAATATTTCAAACCCTACAAATGTTCTGCTTTTTCTAATGATCACTTAACGCAGAACAAAGAAAAGTTGATAATCAAAATTGATTATCAAATCAGCGACAGTCAACCAACTATCGCCTTAGCCGATTTCACCCCTGGGTCAGCACACGACTCAGTCAGTTTAAAGCAAATTTTAGAAGAATGGTATCAAAATGGAACAACAAATACTTAGCTCTTAGGTAAAAATGTTACTGTATGTATATAATATGTATATGCAAATATTTAATTGTATTTATGAACTATTGCAGGAGATGCTGGATATGCTTTGAAACCATATCTTCTCACACCATTTCGCAACCCCGAAGAAGGATCACCTGAAATTGCGTTTAATAAAAGGCATGCTAAGGCAAGGAACATTGTTGAGCGCTCGATTAGAGTTTTAAAAAGTAGACGGAGATGTCTACTCAGGGCACGTGAACTACATTTTGTTAGTGTAGATTTACATAATATTTGCATTGCTCGGAATATTCCTTTGCTTCAAGAGGAACTACAGGTCATGATGATGATGAATCGGTACCCTATAACCTGGAACCTTATGCAAATGAAGCTGTATCTATAAGAAGCAATATTCTAACATATATAAATAACACACATTCTTAAAACTTAACAAAAACTTTTATTTAACTTCATCTTTTTTAAGAACAGAAATAAAAACAATTTTATCACAATTAACAAAACAGGATCTTCATTGAATACAAACAAGTAAATAATATGTATATGTAGGTAGGTAAGTAGGTATCGCTTTTTTTTGGTTGCATTTTTATATTTTGGGACTGTTTTGGCAATCGCAACTGGATTTCTTCAAATCTTGTTTTTTAAGTTCCAAAATGTCTTGCTTTAATTTAAGCTTTATGGTTCTATCATCGGATTTTTTTTTTACTGCATCCTTATAAATTGAAAGCTTTTCATCTTTTATTGCCAACAGGTCCTTGTTTGTATCTTTTTGCAGATAATAACTTTTCTTTGCGTATTCGGCTTTTGTTTTTTAACTTTCCTTAATATCTTGCACCAACGTTTTAATTTCAGTGAAAAAAGTGTCCTGGGAATTTGTTGATTTCTCCAACAGCACTAACCTTTCATTTTCTTCAGAATGTTTGTTTTTTGTTAATTTTGTTTTTGGTGTATTGTTGTGGATACCGATGTATTTTTTTTTGGAGTTTCAAGGGGGCTTATTAATTCCATGGTAATCTTCTCCTCAAGTTCCTTATAATTCTCGACATTTTCTTGTGGTGACAAATTATTCTTCTGCCCAGATTCCAACAACCAAACTCAACTCCAGGTGGGTCCACGATGGTGTTTATATCCAACATTTTGATAACAGCTTATTCTAATTGGCTGAAAGTGTGAAGCTTATTTGGTACACCACCAGTTGCTTTTTGTTCCGTTTTATTGTATGACATCTTCTTAGTGTTGAATTTAAAATCTGTCCATACTTAATTGGAAAAAGGAAACCTAAATGAATGCATTCAAAAGATTTCCTCGTTACCTTAAGCCACTTCTTCCAAGTACGCATTGGAGGACCTTCACTATTACCTAAGTTCCGAAGCGAACTTTTCCCATCTCTGCTTTGCTAGGCTCTTAGCACAAACCTTAGCTCTTAGCACAAACGCTCTGTCCAGATTTTCCTCCATCAATCTCACCAAAACTTTCATCTGCTTTATATTTATTATTGCTTTTGACCTGCATAAAATAAATATTTAAATTTTATTTTCCGTAAAATAATTAATTTATTGAAAAAAAACTTACATTATATTCACAAGAAAAAATTTCTGGACATCAGCTTACGTTGGGGAGTGGGTCGAAATGCTGTATTTTAAAATACTGTATGGTCAAAATTCTGTATGATACTCTATGGTCATAATACTGTATGGTCATAATACTATATGGTTAATATTCTGTATTTCAAAATACTGCATTTCAAAATACTGTATGTTCAAAATACTGCATCATCAAAATAATGTATCTCATAATACTGTATCTCAAATATGAGCAAAACACTGTATCTCAAAATTCTGTATATAAAAAAAAAATTATTTTTGCATAATTACGTTCTTAAACTTCAATTATAAAAAAAAAAAAACAGAATTCGATTTATGTATATGGATAAATATAAAAAATAGCACTTTAAGGGCCCTACAGACGATCAATTTTTATTGTCAATATTCGCTGAAAATGTCAGTTTTGGCTGGGTATTGATCGTGTGTATGTATACATTCACCACATTGATGAGAAAAAAAATTGATTTGAAAATTGATTGATTGATTGGTTTTCATCAATGTAAGTGTCAATGTCAAGATCGGTTCTGAGCAGCATCAAGGTGTTTATCGATGTTTCGGTTCTATTGTGTAGTTGGAGGCAAACAAAAACAAATAAAAATGAAATTTGTGATTTTCGACTTAATTTTCGCGAATTAAAAAAGCAATTTGTTGAATTGTTGTCAATATTCATTGATACGTGTGGTTGCAACGTTTCATCAATTATTTTTGACAGAAAAATAATTATTGTAGACAAAAATGATAATGTGTAGGACCCTTAACACTTAAATTTGCACAAGCTCATAAACATCAACGAAATGCATTAACACGTGGAAGTTTTGACAGATCAATTAGTTTGGTGCAATTGTTTACGCAACTGTTGATTTTGATCGAAACAATTCATGTTAAAAATGTGAGAGAGATACAAACAATTAAGAAGAAGAAAATGAGAAAGAGAAAATGAGAACAAGATGCCATTTATTTTGTTTTTGTTTTAATAAATTCAAAGACATGAATTATCATAGGTACATGTTATTGTTCAAGGGAATATCAGAATATTATACTAATCAAAAATTATTATGATATGTACCAGTACCTAACCTATTGTATATTCTTAAAAAAAGGATTCGGTTTTCAAAATGCTTTATTTGAAAATGCTGTTAATAGGCTGAAAAATTAAAATCATTTTTTACTTTTTTACATTATCAAAACGATTTTTATTTTTCAGCCTATTTACAGCATTTTCAAATACAGAATTTTGAGATACAGAATTTTGAAATTCAGAATTTTGAGATACAGAATTTTGAAATTCAGAATTTTGACCAACCAGAATTTTGAAATACAGAATTTTGACCTACAGTATTTTAATTATACAGTATTTTGTACATACAGTATTTTGAAATACAGTATTTTGATATTCAGTGTTTTAAACACAGTATTATGACCCACACAGTATTTTGACCCTAACCCATTTCGTTCACTTCGATTAGAAAATAACAATCGAAAACAGACGACGAAAGGTTTCGATCAAAATCGAAACTCACAATATGAAATAGAGTAATCGACAAAAGTCGATCATCCATTACAAAATCGAAACCCGCAATCGGGGCCTGTGGTTTGATAGACTATTTACAACCTGATGGTCGGCTGGTTGATAGGGTTTAGGTTTTCAAACCAATTGATAGTGTTGATATATTTTAATAGATTTAAGCTTGGAATGTCAGATAGTGATTTCAAGTCGTTAAAGAAGTGTCTCCTGAGGAATCTGTTTGTCAGATGACATAGTGCAAGGCAGTCACACATTCAAAGTTTTGACGTCTGAAAAGTTTGAATGCTGTTTTGAAGAGGGAATGCTTCCTAGCATAAATCTCGATTTGCGGGATTTTTGGCCTTGTTTTTAAATTTTGAGTTCGAAAATTATTTTCTCAAAAACTATTTGCTCAAACAACTTGATTTAAAAAGTTAATTTAAGAATACGTGTTTGGCTTTCAAAAAAGCTATAACATGATATTTTAAGTGTTCACGTTGATTTTTAATATTTTTTTTTTATATTTTAAGTCATTTTTTAGAGAATTGCCCATTCTGCCTAAACGGGGGGAAATAGAACCCCCTCCCTGTACGATTTTTTTCTTATCTTAACTCAACCTACACTTTTGTTTCACCATCAATTTAAGACTTTTTTGTATAAAAGTAATAGTTTGGGAGTTATTCGATAACTAAGCCCGTAAGGCCTAATTTTTTAGTCGTTTTTCATTAATAACTTTTCAATTATCTACACCAGAAAAATAATTTATATACCGATTTGTAGGAAATTTAAATTAAAACAAAAAAGTCTATTAATTTTTTTTTTTATAAAAAAGCACAGTTAGTGAGAAAAATGCAAATTATCAAAAGGAGTCGTTTTTCCAACATAGCGGACAAGACCGAAAATCCCGCAAATCGAGATTTATGCTAAAAAGCAACCCATCTTCAAAACTGCATTCAAACTTTTCAGACGTCAAAACTTTTTTCAGATTTTTCCCCATTGCCTGTACTATAATGAATATGATGGAATTTCAAAACTTCAATTTGCCAAAAGCCAGTTTTGCGATCCAGTCTTGCAATTTGTTTCTATAACCGTCACTGAGTTTAAGCGGGGTTCACTTTCTAATTCATTAGGTATGAACTTGAAATTAAACTAGGAATCACTCTGTATGTAATATATATTCTGGTTTTAGCTCCTTCAATCTTTTAAGTAAGTAGTAGCCCGTAGCGTAATGGTTAGTGCGTTCGACTGGCACGCTGGAGGTCTGGGATCGCTTCCCAGCCTCGTCCACCTAAAAACTAAAAAGTTTTTTTTAGGGCTACTGCCTCTTGCGAGGAATTGACAAATCCTCCAAGAGTATCACTTGTCACGTATAAGTGCTTCTCGTCTAGCCGTTCGGATTCGGCATAAAATTGTAGGTCCCTTCCATTCCTGTCGAAAGGCGCACACAGGAATGGTTGCGAGTTGTTAGTCACTAGGCCCTGGTTCTTCATGAGCCGTTGTGCCACCCGATTTATTTATTTTTAATCTTTTAAGTAAACACTTAAGTGCTTTAATCTTAGTACTGTAAAATCCGTTTAGATCAGGGTGGGACAAAATTAACTTATAGTTTTTAGTTGACTTCATGGTTTGGGCAGGAGAGCACCTTAACATGGTTAACCACACTTCTTTTAAAAATGACTGTTCATCAGCGCTGTGATTTTTTTCCTGTGTGTTTAATTATTGAAGGTTTCCATTTTTTAAACATCGCCCAAACTGTAGATGACCTCAAAGCTTAAAATACTGTTGACGTGTGCTTGAAAAGTTACATGTGCCGAAAAGTGACCGAAAATTTTAATAACAAGTTGAAATCATATTCAAAACTTGAGGAAAGCAACTGAATAATGCACCAAATTCAATTATGTAAATAATTCAACACTGCAAGTTCTGTATATTTATTTTTGTGATCGTGTGTACCTACATACCTTTTGCCCCACTTTGTATATGCAATCACAATAAGATAATAATATTCAAAGATGTATCTAAAATTAAAAAAAAAATAATTTAAAATCTTGAACCATTTTTTTTTTGTAAACACAAATTAATAAAAAAAAAGAAATTTAAATATTAAAATATTAAAACTACTTTGGTTTTAATAAAATTCACAGTATGTTCTTGCTATGATTTTTATAAGAGTCGGTAAACATCGACCAACATTTATGTCTTAGTAGGGTATAACAGACTGACTGAAGAGCCCACTGTTATACCTTGGGCGAAACACAATAATTTCTGGAGTTGAGGTCACTTGTACTTTTTATTTGAACAAATTAATAAATATTATTTCAAACAATATTTTGACTCTGGCATTTCCTCAAAAGCTGTAATCGCAATATCACTGCCACTGACATGACAGTGACATACGAGTCGGAAGAGCACCATACAAACTACAAAAGATACCCACATATTCGTTGGCTTTTTTTACCCGATACCAAAGATGAAAGATGATGATGATGATGATGATGATGATGATGATGTATGATGCAGGAAGACGACATTTAAGTGCTGAAAAAGTACACTACTTGTTTTCTCTCTATAAACAAAACTTCAAATTGAATTTCAATTGAATCAGTACATGCGCACAAAATTCCAAAAACGAAAAAAAAAAAAAAATGGAAATGGAGAAGTAAAATTTCAGAGATTCAGAATTCAGATACATCCATTGGTGTTTTCGGAGTAACCAAATTCCAGATACCAACCTATAGCCTAGCAATCGAGAAAACAGTTCGGGGTGGACAGTTGACGTGAAGAGTTGCTTCGAGCAAGATACATCATAATCTAAGCGTGATAAAGTATATTAGTGTAGGTATTTGTACCGAAAAGCAAAGAGATACATTTTTATCGCGCATAAAAAAAAAAAAAAAAAAAAAAACTGAAACCAAATCCGACGGAATTTTAAATCGTATTCCGCGAAATGAGTTCTTCCGAAATAATTGAGTTAAATGTTGGAGGTGTTCATTACTCGTCAACACTTGCAACCCTCACGAATGAAAAATCTTCACTGCTATGTGAGATGTTTACTAATCTCGACAGTTTAACCAAGGATAGCAAAGGTCGTGTGTTTTTGGACCGCGACGGAGTCCTTTTCCGCTATATCCTCGATTTTTTGCGGGACAAGGAACTAAATTTGCCAGAAGGATTTCGGGAAAAAATTCGTCTACATAAAGAAGCTGAACACTATAAGTTGACTGGACTTCTTGAGTGTATGAAATCCGAATTGGATTTAAAACCAAGTGGAAGCATTACAATTGGATACCGTGGAAGCTTCCAATTTGGCAAGGACGGTTTGGCAGATGTGAAATTCCGTAAACTATCGCGCATTTTAGTATGTGGCAGAGTAGCACAATGCCGTGATGTCTTCGGTGATACATTGAATGAATCCCGAGATCCCGATCACGGTGGACCAGACCGTTACACATCACGATTCTTCCTGAAGCACTGCTTCATCGAACAGGCGTTCGATATGCTGCATGATCAAGGCTTTAGATTGGCTGGAAGCTGCGGTTCCGGAACAGCTGGATCTATTGCGGAACCTAAGCCCGGTGTTGATGCCGAAGAAAATCGATGGAATCATTATAATGAATTTGTTTTTGTTCGTGATTAAGAAAGGATAAATGTTGGATTTATACAGAAAGTTTTATAGTCTGACCTCCACGGAGAGTTTTCACAGATGAAAAATGAAGAAGTCCAAAATTTGTGAGTGATTGTGTTTTTTGTTTGTTTTTTTTTTTTTTTTAGGCAGCGCACAACGCATTTCAGATTAGAAAATTAGATTTTCAAAATAAAAAAAAATGAATATAATATCAAACTAAAATATCTTATAGATAAACATCTGGAGTACCTTCAGTTAAAAAAATATATATTTACAGTGAAAAAAAGAGTTAGAAAATTTATATTTTAATTTTTCATTGTTTTAAATGTGCCATTACAAAAAAAATGTGGGTTTAAATGAATATGAAAAAAAAAATTTAGAAAAGATTTTCTTTTCTGTCAAGTGAATATCAGAAGGATTATTTCCAGTGAAAAATCCTATCACATTCAACTGGTTTATTTATTATGTGCATATATCACGGTAAGCATATTGCAACTGAAAAAAAAAATATATTGTAGTTAAAGCAAAACAAAAATATTGAAACTGGTAGTATTCTCGATGATGTTAATCAACCTAATAGCGGAGTAAACAAAGATTTAATCAACTGAAATAATAAACACTAAAATGTCAGAGCATGTACGTATGAAATAGTAGAGTTCCAAGTATCCGTAATTAAAATAAAACATGTATGTATTATGTGTGTCGAAGACACCTTAACTGTATACAAAAATAATGCAATAAGCTTGTGAAAGATGAAGAAGATTGACTTAGTTGCTTAATGTGAATTTGAAATTTAAAAAAAAAAATATTAATACATACCTAGTCGGGTTTTCTACTGCTTAACATATATTTTCGCAATACCAAATCCTACCCACCGTTAAAAAAATATTTCAGGTGTCGAAAGGCATTATAGAATGCTCATTAATTTTTTTAGTTTCCACTTACAAATAAAGGGGCATATTCATAGTGGCAGATAGACCCAGGTTTAACTAAACTACAGTCTAAGACAATTTTGGCTCAGTGTATACAGACCGATTTTAATTATAAATTGTTGGTTTTATATTTTTATGAGATAATTAACTGTGTGTACTACACAAATAGCTTCAAATATTTTGAAACGATAACCTTAAAAAACAGAATCAACGTCTGAAACTTCAACAAAACCTATGTTTAACCCCAATGACTTAGTAAAATATCACACACCGATAGAAGCCGTGTTTTTTGAAAGAGTGTATAGCAACTCAGAAAATTTTGTACACGGAAAACACAAACAAAATTCTTTATAATAATTTGTTTTATTACCTATTGTTTTGCGTATAAAATGCATGCTAAGTTGCTATACACTCTTTCAAAAACACGACTAGAAATTTTTTTAACTTTGCATTTGCCTCGCTTGTTCTTAGCCAAAAATATACTCAAATTTAGAAGTGTTTTCGAAAATGGTTAACAATTGGTAAATATCACACTTGGGAAAAAATCCGGGCGAGAAAATCCGAGGGAAATTTTGTTCCCGATAAGGCTGATTATTTAAAGAACAATGAAGTTTTGGAACATGCCATCCTTTCGGTAAGAAACACTGTACTTATTCCGGAAGTTATAAAAAGTGGCGTTGCCAATTCATAATTGTTCTGTCTGTGCTTGTACAAGTATACCGTTTATGTGGTCCTTCAGAGCCCTCCACCAATCGTTTTATATTTCAGGCGCCTATAGATTTTTTTTACACTATTCCTTTGGCCTTTGCGCAGCTTGCAAGCAAAAACTTTAGGTTCTTAAATTATACGTACGTATTTTGCCTACCGCTGGAGGGCCCTGGCCATGTGGGGCTTGGGCCGCATAAATAGAATATTTTTATGAACAAAACTATTTTAAATTGGCATTTTATTGTTTTTTTTTCAGTAAGTACTTTATTAGACGAACGACGCTTTTAAGTGATTTTTAATTCCACAACCCACATCTACATTATAAGGTATGCATAGCATACCTTAAATCAAGAATGTTGAAGCACTTAATAAATTGGATTTTGCAAGAAACTTTAAATCGCTCATTCAAAGAGCCCGAAAGGCCACAGGTAATAAACCAATTATAAGTCGGATTTAGCTTAAAAATCCAACTTTTGTCTATGGGATAAACTTGATCTTAAGCCAAATTCAACCCTTAATTCGATTATTACTCATAGCCGAAATCATTCACATTTTTTTGTCTGGAAAATTCATTAAAATCCAACAAAATTTAGCTACCTATATAAATAAATGTATTTCCTAGGATATGATTGAAATCAAAGAAAAGGAAAAGAAAATTTGTTTGTATTTTTTGGTGAACATAATTGCTCCTTTTTATGGAAAACTGTCTGAATAACTAAGATAATGTGTTTCAGTGCGGAATTTAAGTTAAACCCCAGCTGTCTCACCAAAATTTGATAAGTTAATCTAGATTATCTCAACGGAAGCTTTTGCATTCCTCCTCCGTTACCACTAAGAACCTGCTTCTTAACTTAACTGTGTAGACTAGACATATCTATTTCCAGTAACTACAGTTTAAACTTTAAATCATTACTGAAAAACTGGACCTAAATCGTCGAAAAAATAGTTTCTGAGAAGATTTCTTTTATTTTTTAATTTTTGTTAATTTTCAATATTAAATTTTAAGAATTAAAATGACTAAAGGACACAAACAAAATAACCTCATTCTTTCAAAGTCAGTTGCGAAATTCTTTGTTAAACTCAAAATACTGTATTTATGTATGTAATATCTCCATTGTGTCTAATTGCCAGTTCATCTACGAGTTCTAAGTCATTTTTCTAATAAATTATTATCATTGACTTTATAGTATCTAGGTTTGTTCGATTATACATTTTCATGGCAAGTCCGATTGTATATTTGTATTATAACTTTGATACTACACTCTTCATTGAGAATTTAATTTTCCTTGAAAAAAAAAGGTACGTTCATAACATTTATGTAGTTTGAAAAGAGAACGCTTCATTTAGAAAATGTTCGACTGGAAGCTTAAAACGGTACTGTGAATCAACAGTCATCTCAGGTTTTTAAGCAATGCCTCTGTGGAAATTTGAAAAGTTTGAAGAGGTTCATATCCATTGTCTCCTGATGATGTTTCCGATTTTTTACTCTGTCAACAAATTGACCATAATTTCTTGGCTCAGATGTCTCACTGTCAAAAAGTACATGAGCCAATACAAATTTGGATTCGCTTGCTCATGTATTTTGTGAGTGAGACCTCTGAGATGATAGGGTAGGTATGGTAGTGCCAGCCAAGCTCTGGCACTACACTCTCTTCACAGGTACAAGCTCAAGTGATTTTTGACCCCCTTTAACTTCAGTACCAATAAAGTCAGAAACTTCAAATTCGCATTATCTGCTAAGCGGACGGATTTGCTTCAAATTTGGTATCAAGCATATTTATGAGATTCCATCCCTAGATGTTAAATTCAATTTTTTGTTTTAGCTCATCTATAGAACGGCTGCCACTGCTATACATTGATTTCGGTTTTATCAAGGTATTGCATACCCGGCTTTTATCAACAAATTCGAACAACGGAATTTTCAGTTTCTTGGTTTTTTGAGCAAATTGCCCTTTTGGCATATTCCGAATATCTCGTCACTGTCTTAATTTTAAAATTCTGTACTTTTAAAATTAAATTGGGTGGCGCAACAGCACGTGAAGAAATAGGCCTAGTGACTTACAACTCGCAAACATTCTTCTCTACGCGTGTTGACAGAAATTGGGGGGACCTACAAACGAACGGCTAGTGAGAAGCACTTTAAGGGTTTGTCAATTCCTCGCAAAAGTTAGTAGCCCTAAAAAAACTTGTTATTTTTTTTAAGGTGGGCGAGGCTGAGAATTGAACCAAGACTTCTAGTGTGACAGCCCAGCGCACGCTACGGGATACTACTCGAGTTATCAATTTCAAATATCAAACACAGAAAAACATACAAATTACTACTTAAAACAGTCCCTGGTGGTGTACTGGTTTGGAATATATCTACCAACTTCTTTCAAACATGTAATAAGTACATTATGTACATCATGTTATCTCAGCCCTTTTTCCCTTCAGTGTAATATGACTTGTTATCGACATTTTACGATAATGGCAATGACACACTCCATCAGCAATTTCCAATAAATAAATGAGAGTATCCGGTCAGCATAGTAAAATCTTCAGCTTCTTAGAGACTAATAATTGAAAAACCTTTCATCAAAAGCCATATTATTTTGGTTGTTGCATATGACGGTTGGTATTGGTATGAATCAAACGGAGCACATCCTCAAAGCAAGTTCCCCAGTGCTTTTGAAAATCCATGTATGGTATGTATATTTAGAATTTTTATACCAAATGGATAATGGATAATGGAGTAGGTCTACTTGGAAAAATGGAGTATTGATTACACCCAGAATAGAGTTTTCATATTTTCGTTGTTTGCAATTCTTCAAAAAGTAGGTATGTGACCAATTTTTAACTTATTTTAGTTAATGGGTTAAATAATTTTAAATTACTGAAGTTTGTATTAAGTTTAAGTTAGTTTAAAGATTCTTGATAGATATAAAAGGACGAAAAATGTGTATTCCTTACACGAAAATATTAATTCTACCTATTTAAAACATTCTTTTTTGGTTTTCATACGGAAATTATAAGTCACATTTGAAACAACTGTGAAATTTGTTGTTGGAATTTTGCATTATTAACATCGAATTTATTTTTTCTCCCACCAAACAAAAATGTGTGTTTATTTCGAAATTATCCCTTTAATTTTCTTTTGTCTGTGCATAATTTTATTAAGGTTTTATGACGTCTTTAAATAAGTCGTATTTGTTTTTTTTTTTGCAAACCTAACTGGTATAATACAAGATTCGTCTATACAAATAAAATTCAACGTTTACGATTTTAGACTTTATATGTTTGTGTGTTTTCAAACTTGAAATACAGATAGAGAAGAATTATACACATTCATATTTCTCTTAATAGGTAAGCAGGCGCGAACGCAGGAAAAAATTACGGGGGGGTTTTAAACCGAAAACTCAAAAATTAAGAGTGAAAGAGTGAAATTGTATGGCGAGGAAGTTAAATTCATACATTACAGGGGGGGGGGTGTTTAGACCCCCAAATCCCCCCCTGCGTTCGCGCCTGAAGGTAGGTAACTTCTTTGAAATTAAAAAAGTGAACACCTTGAGCAAACTTTCTATGAATTTTTCAATGAAAAGAAAATGATTTGATCAATACGGAATAGCATACATACATATACAGGGTGTCCCGTAAGTAATGGATAACCCTGAAATGCCGCATAGTAGACTTTATGACCGTCCTGAAAACTGATAAAAAAAAGTTCTATCCCAACCACGAGAAAAGTTAAATGCATTTTTTTGTTCAGTGCATTATTTTTTTTCTTACTTTACATTTTTGAATACCACGACTACAAGTGAATGAGTTCCATCATTTTTTTTTGCAAGAATATTTTACATTACTTGTGCCAACACATAAGTAGAAGAAAATTATTATAACTGTTGGACTTCTTAGAGAAAAAAATTATTTAACATTGAATTTCAATGCAAAATGTGAAAACAAATAATTTTTGAAAAAGTTAAATCATAGCTGGTATAAAAAAAATGCATGAATACCTGAGTGGCCAACTATTTTAAAAATATGCGCGTTAAATGCAGATTTCAAAATGGTATAACTTATTATTATATCTAGAGTCAATAGCAAGTTATTGGTAAAAATCTGCAATACTAGAAAATATTTAGCAAAAACAAAAGTTTTCAAAATTAGCACAGTAAACGTGAAAATAATACCAAGCGTTGAACATAGCAGATTTTTGATTTATTGGCTGTTTCTACGATGTTGTCCTAATGATAAATCCAAGCTTTCAACTTCTAGGGCCGAATGCATTATTGATAAAAATGTCAAAAAAGTGCAAAAAACGGTTACATTTTCGAGCTTGTTTTGAATTTTACCTGTTCTATTGGGCTTTAACAAACCCATCAAATATTTTGTTGGTTGCTATTAGTTTATTTGTTATTTTCTCTAAACAACAAATTTTTGAGCCAGCTTTTAATCACATGATCACTTAGTTAGAAAACAAAAACAAAAATACATAATTTTTTTTTTTTATTTAAAGCAAATGCTCAAACTGTTTTCCACCCACTCTTGTACAGGTTCTGCACCTCCGAATAAATGAACGTCTTAGTGAACGTGCAAGGTTTTGCTCAGAAATTTGTAATGCAGCTGCCTCCACACGATTTCTTAGCTCCTCTAAAGACCTGATCGGCTTGCTGTATACGATTTCCTTAATGCATCCCCAATAAAAAAAATCAAGTGGATTTAGGTCTGGTGAACGGGGTGGTCATAAAATTGGTCCCAGACGTCCTATCCATCTGCCTGGATATCTGGCATTTAAATATGCCCGCACAGGCACAGCATAGTGTGCTGGACAACCATCATTTTGAAGCCAATGGGATTCCTTTAGTTCTTGAGGCACTTCTTCCAGCAAGGTTGGGAGATCATTTTGGAGGAACTCCAAATAACCTTGGCCAGTTAAAATCCCCGGCAACTCAAAGGGTCCAATTATTTTCCCATTGAGAATCCCAGTCCAATAGTTTATTTTGAATTGGTACTGGGACCTGTCTTCCCTCATGATGTTTGGGTTTTGTAGTGCCCAGAAGTGGAGATTATGGAGATTAGTGTAGCCATCTCTTTTAAATGTCGACTCATCGCTCCAAAGAATTTTGTCAAGAAACTGCGGATCTTCTTCAATTTTCATTATTATTTGTCGACAAAAACTCAATCTCATTTCAAAATCTTGCGGCTGGAGAGTTTGCACCCGTGTTAGGTGAAAGGGATGATATTTATTTTTACTTAGCACATTATGCTATTGCTCGGATTGATACTGTAGGATCTCGGTCAAGTTCCGCAAGCACTAAGTCTTCGGCATCTCCTCGAGGGGGTCGTCCCACGCCAGCACCACCAACACCACTACCAGGCAGCCTTCCTTCCGAGAAACAGCTATGGACTATAATAAACACTCGATAATCCGGGTGACGTGCGTTAGGGTAACTTTCCCTATACAGAGTCGCAGCTTCGTTTTCGTTGCCTCTGAACTCTCCATAAATGAAATGCATGTTTGCATATTCTTGTGCAGAATACAGAATACGTGGCATCGAAAAAGTTCAATCAAACGTCTTAATTATCAAAAAGCAGGTTCAGGAAAACAGCTATTTAGACCGTTAATTTTTCTGGAGATTGAACAATAAAAACGATATAAATAAGTGTTCGTCGTGGTCTTAATCTTATGAATTAAGATCAAATTACAAAAACTTTAATTCAAAATTTAAAAAAACTTACGATTTTATGCGTTCTCACTTTCTCAGGATCTAACAATTTACTATTCAAAAAACCCAATTAAAATTGAATCAGAAGACTTTTTGTTTGGAGAAAATAACAAATAAAAAATAGCAACCAACAAAATATTTGATGGGTTTGTTAAAGCCCAATAGAACAGGTAAAATTCAAAACAAGCTCGAAAATGTAACCGTTTTTTGCACTTTTTTGACATTTTTATCAATAATGCATTCGGCCCTAGAAGTTGAAAGCTTGGATTTATCATTAGGACAACATCGTAGAAACAGCCAATAAATCAAAAATCTGCTATGTTCAACGCTTGGTATTATTTTCACGTTTACTGTGCTAATTTTGAAAACTTTTGTTTTTGCTAAATATTTTCTAGTATTGCAGATTTTTACCAATAACTTGCTATTGACTCTAGATATAATAATAAGTTATACCATTTTGAAATCTGCATTTAACGCGCATATTTTTAAAATAGTTGGCCACTCAGGTATTCATGCATTTTTTTTATACCAGCTATGATTTAACTTTTTCAAAAATTATTTGTTTTCACATTTTGCATTGAAATTCAATGTTAAATAATTTTTTTCTCTAAGAAGTCCAACAGTTATAATAATTTTCTTCTACTTATGTGTTGGCACAAGTAATGTAAAATATTCTTGCAAAAAAAAATGATGGAACTCATTCACTTGTAGTCGTGGTATTCAAAAATGTAAAGTAAGAAAAAAAATAATGCACTGAACAAAAAAATGCATATAACTTTTCTTGTGGTTGGGATAGAACTTTTTTTTATCAGTTTTCAGGACGGTCATAAAGTCTACTATGCGGCATTTCAGGGTTATCCATTACTTACGGGACACCCATATACGTACATATGTACATAATGTAGGTACAAGGATCATAAATAATAGAAGTTATGATTATTTGTGCGGTTACTCACTCTGAAAAATTAAAATACATTTGCATATAAAGGCTAAAAAAAGGGGTTGGTCAAAAAACATTTTATGATAACTGTTCTCTGTTTGAAATTTGTAAGGGGTGGGCTAATGGTTCGTACCTTTCAATTACAAAAAAGAAGCATAAAGAAATTGTTTAACGATGGGTGATTACCTCTTGATAAATTATATTCATAGATAAATCGAAGGCAACTCAAATTAAAACGATTGGAATTAAATTCATAATGAATAGGTATTAAATCCTACGTGGACGGAGAGGGCTTCGTTAGAAATAACTGTCGGGAAAGCAACAAGGACCCGTATGCAAGAGACTTGCAGTTAAAACATGGGGTTGCAAACCAAATATCCTGAGATGGATGTTTTGGATACCAATATTTATGGTAAGGCCCATTATTGCTTATGCAGTATAGAATGGCACAAATGAACCGAGCTACAGACAAAACGATCTTTATAGGAATGAACTAGAAAAAATCCAAAGACTCGCATCTACTTCGACATAATGGTGGATTTACATGAAAAAAAAAGGGGATGCAAAATTAAAATTTACATTTTTACCAAAATGCAGAAGATTTTCGTACATGCAGATTATAGGAAGTGCCATTATGCAGATATGAAGACGAACATGTTCATCTTCTTGATGGTTCTCTTTCACATACTCAGAGTTTTGGCATACATTTGTCCCGCACAACTTGAACCCCCAAAACCCCCCCTGCGTTCGTGCCTGGCAGAGAAAGAAATGCATCCCCAGGTCGGCAGTAATAAACCTTATTGATATTCTAAGAGATGGCATGGTTGAAAAATACAACTTTCGGAAAAATTTTCAAAGTTCAAACGAACTACACTATTAAAGCAAATGACAACAAATGGTATTCTGATGGATCGAAAACGTCTGAGGCAACTGCGCAGGTATATCTTTGGGCCAATCCCAATAACCATACTATCAGTCCACCTGCATTTTCCAGGCGCAAGAAAACCTAAGATATTCAAGCCGCTCTAAAACTGGTAGCTCCTTTGCTATTAGGTCAAATAAGGTATGTGAATGCTTGGGGAGGTTAAATAAAGTCGACAGGAACAATAATGTCACACTGTATTGGTATGTTGATCACGTGGGTATCCATGGTAATGAGGATGCTGAAATAGGAGCAACAAAACCCCAAACGGACCCCTTTTGCAGATTAGGAGAAAATGTGATAAAAAATAAGACCATACCAGAAGAAGAGGAAAAAAGATAAATCTGAAAAGAACCCCCAAAACTGCGACAAGCCAAACTATCTTAGAAATCCCAATCAAAAACGTTACAAAGCCTGCAGCAATCTTAACAGGAAAAGCCGGGTCTACTTACTGGACACTACAAGCTTGGAATATACCTCAGTATTCTTGGCTTAGTCAACAGTGCAATTTGTAGATTCTGCAACGACCATGAGAAGACACCAAACCACATGTTAGGCAATGAATACTCCTAATAAATTTGAAAGAAGAGTTATAGAGTGTGCTGTAAGCAATCTCATTCAGCTCTAGTTTAGGTTCTATAGGTCGCAGTGCATTAGACCCATAGTATTTCAATCATCCAAGGTGGTTGTATGAGTGTTGCCGCAAAGTGAAATGAAGAGGTGCTAGACCAATCTTCAAAAGTCGCTAGATTGGTGAAATTATGGGAACAAAAAGTCTCTACACAAAAATTGGTAAATAAGTGTTAAAAAAAAATTTTCTCTCTGAATAATTTTTAATTTGTTTCAAAAATTCAAAGTAAATTAACAAAAAATTTAGGTATATTTGAAACAGATGAATTTATGTTATGTTATGGTTATGGCTACCCTTAAAATGTTTTTAACACAGCACGAGCGATTATGTAAGTAGGAGAGGATTTAGAAGGAGATACCGATGCACGTTTGCACATCGAAATGGGAGGGGAAAGTCAAGTCAGGTAAAGCATTCCACATTCGTGTGGTGCGACTAAAGAAAGAATCTCTGTACATTACAGTACGTCCGAAGTTAGGCTCGAGGGTGAACTGATGGGCATTCCTAGAAGTGCGAGTATTACGGTTCAATTTTTTAAGGGGAGGAATGCAATTGGCTATTTCACTAGAACACCGATTATAATAATAGCGATAAAATAGAGAAAGACACGAAACATTACGGCGGTATTCAAGAGATGTAATTGTTTCTGTTATAGATCTTTTGCCTACCATTTTTAAAGCTCTCTTTTAAATTCTGTCCAACAAACTCAAGTGAGTTTTTGGAGCTCCTGCCCAAACATGAGAATTGTACTCAAGTTTTGGACGAATAAAGGCTTTGTAGATCACAGCCAGATCAGAAGGGGAAAAAAACTTCTTGCATCTACGGAGAAAACCTAAACACTTAGCAGCGTTTTTGGCGACATCAAATATGTGGTAATTCCACAAAAGGTGGTCTGTGACACACGATGCAAAGGCCGCCAATGGATAGCGGCATTGGGGGTGGGTTTCGCTTTAAAGACAAGAGACAATATTGAGTCTTAGAAGCATTAAATTCTACGCGGTTTTTGATGAGCCTACGCTGCCGTTAAAGTTCCACATCCGAAGGACATGGATGAGAATCTGTAAACGATTATGAGTATCGTCAGCAAAACAGTTTAATGGATTAGAAGTTTCAGACAAAAGATCATTTATAAAAACAAGGAAGAGAGTCGGAGACAAAACGGAGCCCTGGGGCACACGAGCATTTATTTTGTGGATTTCAGACTTGAAACCGTCCAATACGACTTGTATTGAACGGTCTGAAAGGTAATTTCTAATCCAACGAACTAGAGGTTCATCGAAACCAAATGCGCGCATTTTCGATAAGAGAGCTTGGTGCCAAACTCTATCAAACGCTTTTGAATTATCAAGTGCAATAATCTTACTTTCTCCAAAACGATGTAAAGATTTGTTCCACTGTTCGGTGAGATATACCATCAGATCACCAGTGGACCTATTGCTACGAAAGCCGTACTGTCGGTCATTAAGAAGCTTTCGTTCCTCGAGATATTTCTTGAGCTGGAAATTAATCAGCGTTTCCATGACCTTGGAAAGAAGGGACGTAAGTGCAATTGGTCGATAGTTAGAGGGTGAAGAAGATACGCCTTTTTTAGGGACATGCTGGACAAATGCTGTCTTCCATCCACTCGGAAAGAGACCAGTAGAGTAGGACAGATGGAAAAGCTTACGCAGTGGTTTTGCCAGCGTTGAAGAACACCTCTTCAGAACAATGGGAGGGATACTATCCGGGCCAGCGGATTTGTGTACATCGAGATCCTTTAGAACTCTAGCAACTGCACGAGCGCGAAAGAAGATTTGTCCCATAAAATCATTTACGCTCTCAATTACAGAAGGAGTCATAACACTTTCTGGCAGCTAGCGTCGAATTAACAGCAAACTGTGCTGCAAGCAAATTGGCTTTATCTTGCGAGCTGACAAAAGGAGTATCATTGAAGACGAGCGTTGGAATAGAGGACGAGGTGGTATTTCGTATGTTTTTTACAAATGACCAAAAATTTTTACTACCTTTGGGACATTGTAGTATTTTTTGCCGTATTTTTTGATCATGTAAAAATTTGGTTCTTCGAATATAAACGTTACAGGTCTTTCTAGCTTGTTGAAACTTTTTCCGGTTTTCCTCAGTAGGGTTGGCTTTATAACATCGGAAGCTTACTTCTCTAACCCTAATAACCTCTTTACAGCTCAAATCAAAACATGAGTTTTCTTTGGGTTTGATAGATTTCAGATTTCACGAGGTGGTATTTCGTATGTTTTTTACAAATGACCAAAAATTTTTACTACCTTTGGGACATTGTAGTATTTTTTGCCGTATTTTTTGATCATGTAAAAATTTGGTTCTTCGAATATAAACGTTACAGGTCTTTCTAGCTTGTTGAAACTTTTTCCGGTTTTCCTCAGTAGGGTTGGCTTTATAACATCGGAAGCTTACTTCTCTAACCCTAATAACCTCTTTACAGCTCAAATCAAAACATGAGTTTTCTTTGGGTTTGATAGATTTCACCCTATTCGGGATAAAATTTCTCATTCCACAAAGATTCAAGTTTGTAATCATATCTGCACTGGCTTCAACATCACTATCGAGAAAGCATAGTGACCTTAATTAATAGGTTGTTTAAAATTTTGCGCCAATGACATTATGTGTGAAACATGAGATATGACATCGGTTAAATGTCCTCCGCTTCTTCCCTGGATAGACGCGCATTAAAGGGATTTTTGTTGCCCTTAAAATGTTCAAACACAGTGCGAGCATTAGGAAAATAGGAATGGATTTAAGATGAGATACCGATGCACATTGGTTTTGAACCTCTGAATATTTAAATGGCCGGGAAAGATAAAGCCGATTTAGGGTATATTCCTAGAAGCACGAGTATTACGGTTGAATTTTTTTAGGGGAGGAATGCAACTGGCTATTTCACTAGAACAATGTTTATAAAAGTAATGAAACATTGCGGCGGTGTTCGAGTGATGCAAATGTTTCTGTTATATTTCTTTCACCTATCATTTTCAAAGCTCTTTTCTGAATCCTATATAAGAGACTCAAGTGGGTTATTGGGGCACCTGCCCAAATATGAGAATTGTACTCAAGTTTATAAGGAAGAGAGTCGGAGACAAAACGGAGCCCTGGGGCACACCAGCATTTATTTTGTGGATTTCAGACTTGAAACCATCCAATACTACTTGTATTGAACGGTCCGAAAGGTAATTTCTAACCCAATGAAGAAAAGAGATTCGTCGATACCAAATGCGCGCATTTTCGACAAGAGAGCTTGATGCCAAACTCTATCAAACGCTTTTGAAATATCAAGTGCAATAATCTTATTTTCTCCAAAACGATGTAAAGATTTGTTCCACTGCTCAGTGAGATAAACCATGAGATTACCTGCCGAACCGTATTTCCGGTCATTAAGAAGCCTTCGTTCTTCGAGATATTTCTTAAGCTGGAAATTAATCAGCGTTTACATGACCTTGGAAGACGGGACGTTAATGCAATTGGCCGACAGTTTGAGGGTGAAGAAGATACACCTTTTTTAGGGACAGGCTGGGCAAATGCTGTTTTCCATCCATTCGGAAAGAGACCAGTAGAATAGGGCAGGACAGATGGAGAAGCTTACGTAGTGATTTAGCCAGCGCTAAAGAAAACCTCTTCAGAACAATGGGATAGATACTATCCCGGCAAGCGGAATTGTGTTTGTCGAGGTCTTTTAGACTCTAGCAACTGCACGAGTGAGAAAGAAGGTTTGTCCCATAAAATCGTTTTCACTCTCAAGTACAGGCGGAGTTCTATAACTTGCTGGCAGCGTCGAATTAACAGCAAACTGTGCTGCAAGCAAATTGGCTTTATCTTGCAAGCTGACAGCAGGTGTGTCGTGGGCAGTTCACGTCAACTTTGCATGAGATAACCACGTCCTGAAACTGCTCATGCAGAATTTTCATTGTGGCATCATCAGCAGATGTGGCACGCAACACCACATCCATTTTGGTTCAAAATTAATTAGTTACCTTCGATCGGTGGCACTCCCCGTTGATGCTGATGGCAAGCCATATTCAATCTCGATCTGATACCGCCGGGCCACAATTCACGTCCAACAGTGACTTTCTGCTGATGGATTTCAAGTGATGTCTTTAAGACACATTTGAGCATTTCAATTTTTTGATGAATAAGACTCATATTTTCAAACCTTTATAATACACTAAGCACTATATAGCATTTTATTTTGATTCAAAAATTATTTCGATTCATTCCGTAGTGCGAATGTAAACATTGAACATACTGAATATTTCCTTTTTATATACACTTGACATTCCTTAAATAATGCCTAATGTATAGAACTAACACAACTGTCACTTTTGATCTCAATCGAAGTCCTAATGTTAAAAGTATTTGTCCATTAAGTTCTCGTATATGTACATAGAGGAAAGAAATCTTTTTATTTCACCTTTGCCCAATTGGAAAGACAAACCTCTTAAGGGAGAAAGAAAAGAGAAATGGAAAACAATTCCCACATGTAAATAATTCGAACGAGCCAGCCTTTTAACTTTACCAATTTAACTTTATGATATCATTTTATTTCCTCAGAGATATTTATTTTAACATTTGTGTTATGCTGATAGGTATTGCGGTACTAGAGATACATCCATGTCACATTTTCTGACCTTAGATTCTATGGAAAAAAAGAGAAGATTTTTAGTTCCTACCTAACTAAATGTAATAAAGAGATCTATCTTATGTTAAGTTGAATGGTTTGATTTTACCAAGCTTACATGAATAAAGGAAAACCTAAATAAAATCTTATAAAATTTTCTGTCCATTATCTATGTATCCTATCCGTTGACTCCTGATTAACCTTATGACAAATGATACGGCACAAGGTTAAATATTTTACCATATTCTGTTTATGAATTAAAAATTTCTAGTTTCATCACTTAAATCGAGACATTTTATCTGATGCATTTGTATCTGACTATACCACCTACTATTTATACTTTATGAAGATGAATCCGTTGGAATTATTATAGAATCGAGTTTAGTGACTACTGCCTATAGAGCTACCTATTAAGAAAAAACTTAACCCATTGAAATCTTTTTCAAATTCACTGCTTTAAAAATATTAAAGCATTTTTAAATTAAATGAAGTCAATCTCTGTTTCATTCACAAGTTTATTGTAATACCTATAGAAAAAACATAATATAATTTTAAATAAATAAGACTTTCTTTTGAAATGTATACTACAATCGAAATAACCACCACACACTGAAACTAAGAAATTTAAAAAATTGAAACAAAAAATGAAATAAACAATCTTATAGAACAGAAGAAAATCATCTATATATAAATAAATATAATAAGCTTATAAAAATCAACTTAAAACAACAACAAAAAAACACCAAAAGAAAACTTTTTAAAATGTATAAAAAAATAAAAATAAGAAATGAACATGAACAAAACACATATTTTTTATGTTTGAATTTAAGTGAATAAGACAAAACAAATATTTTAAAGTTTTTATTTTTTCAAAAAAATAACAAAAAAAAACAATGAATAAAGAACACAAAATATATAAAACAAGCCAATAAGTATCTCTTCCTGTTATTTATAATAATTTATTTTAAAAACAAAACAAATATAATAATAAAATTATTAAACAAAATATATAGGTACATTATATACATTAAAATATAATATACATACATAATTCCATTGTGTATTTATCGTGAAACTAAAAAAAGAACAAAAAAAATATATTAATATAACTCTAACTATTATATAGATATACATTGTTTAATTAATTTAAAAGAAAAAAGAGAAATAAAAATATATAAATCAGAGAACTAATACAAAATTGTGTGTTTCATTTCTTATTAATAATTTGGAGTTTGATTTTTGGAGATTTTCCAAATGTTAGTAAAAATGATTTTTACAAGTATGCTGAAAAGTGATAAAGGTACCCAAATAGTATAACAACGAATATAAAGAAATTAAGATATTAAAATTACTTCTGTTTAAGGTGGAATTAAAAAGGAAAACTTCAATACAAAAAACTAATTTTTGCAATTGTTTTCTGGTAATCATGGCCATTTTGGAATCCATAAAATTGTTTTGAGATACTTGTGCGTACGAATCAAATTCAATAATATTCATTTTTTTGGTAGTTCTTTGGGCTTAAATGATCATTAAAATGGGTGCAATTAATAAAATTCTAATTAATCTTTGTATACCCTACGTTTCGTAGGCTTTTTTCCGACTTCCGACAAACATTTTTGTTGTTCCAGTAGTATTAAATATTAATTTATTTTTATTTGTTAATTTATTAAGATCAAAAAACAATAGCAAAAGAAAATGTTATAAATATTAATTTTTTCATAAAAAAACAAATACAAAATGCCGAAAAAATCGGAAAAAAGCCGACGAAACGTACGGTATACAAATATGAAATAGTATTTTATTAATTGCATCCATTTTTATGATCATTTAAGCCCAAACAACTACCAAATTTAATGATTTTATACATGATCAAATAGACAAATAACATAAAGCATTCAATAATTTTCTTCGATCTAAAAAACATTGTAGTGAGTATTTAAAGGGAACATTTGTATGTTGACCAGATAGACTATGATGCAAATGATTTGAAGATTGTGAAACTGATAAGATGCATAAAGTAAGTTTGACAACCATTGCCGGTATTAACCAGTGACGTAGCAATAGCGGGGCACAGACCCGGGCGGCACTTTGCCAAGGGCGGCAAATCGGGTGACAATAAATTAAAAAATTTAAATAAATTAATTTGTTGAGCACAAAGAATCCAATCAAAAACTGTACCAGTGACAAAAATTCTTCATAGTCATAGTTACTAATCGGACATTGATTGTGAAAATCATTGAAAAGGAATTCAATTTTCAAACCTGATTTTCTGCAGTGATTGGAAACTCGCAAGACTTGTTTCTCGATTGATCAACAAATGTATATGCCAAACACATTAAATGTTTTCAAAAATGCATGTTAATAGTTTCTCGCTCTCAAAAATGTTCCTGCCGTACCTCCATGGACATTTTATGGCGGCAAATATTTAAAGACCGCAAATTTTCTAGCTGGTTTGAGTAGCTCGTTAAAAACTGTTTTACAGTTTTACTGTTATGAAAAAAAAATCTTATTCCTATAATAAATTTTTAGGTTTGTTTATTTATTTATTTATTTAGCTACAAATTTAACAAATTATTAGCTCTGAGACTGTATAATTTCATATAAATCTTTTTTTAAACAGCATTTTGATACAGTCAAACCCGCTTAAAAGAAACCCGCTTACGACAAAAACCTGCTTATCTAAAACACTTTTTTCATCCCCGAGTGTTTTTCGACCAAATACCTTTAAAACACTCCGCTTAAGCGAAACTCGCTTAAGTGAAAAACCCGGATACCTGAAACATATATTCAGTTCAATTTTATATTTTTCATCGAAAAAAACTCTCTTAGGTGAAAAAATATTACTATATAATATAACCAGAGCTAATATAATTGTTATTAGTTATTGAAACTATTTAATTTAAATGTTTGCCAGGCAACTCCAAAATATAAAAAAAAACTTCTAGCTTAAAATCTCCACTTTATGGTATTTTTAAATCCGCTTTAGTGAAATTTTTATTTCACTTATCCGGACTCCACTTAAGTGAAATTTTTTTCACTTAAGCGTAGTTCGTTTAAGTGAAAAACCCGCTTGAATGAAAGAAAGACTTTGACATTTTGCCGTTTCTCTTAAGCGGGTTTTACTGATGAAAATCAATAAAATTAAAATACTTATTAAATTCTGCACATGCAGCAAACAAAGTTTCACGAATTCCATAATTTGTTCTGTTAAATCTTTGGCTTAAAAAGTCTCTTTTATGTTGAAAACAGTTTTCTATGTTTCTGTTAAAGAACATCAATTTTATATGTTTTTTCACAATCTGATAATTTTTTTTTTAAGGTATGTTACCACTATTAGTTGAAAAAGAAACATGTACTTTCTTAAAATATTATAAGAATGCGGATAAAATTTCTTCGGCACGTTGTTGGCTTTTCATATTATAATTAGCATGAATGCAGTTAAAGCTCTTTGTTGATACCATTAACGTAACTTTTTTGATATCGTTGTTGATTATTTTCGGCAGGTGAAAAGCAAAGTAAAAGGATTATGTTTTTTTTAGACAGATATAGATAGATAGATATATAATTTTATTTCATTAAAGAGGATTAACAAAATCATTTTATATGCTGGTATAAAATTAATTATGACAATAACATAAAGTTGCCTGTCAGGCACTTTTTTATAAAAGTGGTCGGACTTACCACCACAAGTCTATCTGACTATTTATTTTGTTATAGGTGATAGTCTTAGATTTCAGTTGATGTCCAAAGAAGAAGACGATGGTTGGATATCGCTCAAAATAAGACATGTAAGAAAAAATTATTGTTATTACTTAAATGTTAAATGAAGTATGAAAGCAGGCTTGTGTGTGTCCCATTTATTTCTGGAGAATATAAGGATGTCTTAGCCATTAGGTATATTTAAAGATATGGGATAAGGTATATTTTAAAATCTAAAACGCAAAGTAAAAAAAAAAACAAATGTACTTCATAAAAGTGGTCGCACCCGTGGTAAACTCCAATAAAAGTCTGTCTGACCACTGGTTTCTTAAGGAAAATAGTCTTAGCTTTAATATGATGCCTCATTTGTCGAAATACGAAGAATCTATGGGTTAGTACACAGTCAAAAACAAGGCCTATAAAACAACTTGTTTTTATTGTAAAAATACTAAAAAAGCTGTTGAGTTCACTGGTTAAGCAGGCTGATGACTTTCCAAATCATAATAGTAGCATAGAAGACAGTCTTAACTATGTTTTGATGCTACTTTGGTAAATATTTGATATGGTTTTAGATATTTTTAACATGTAAAACGCAAGGTGAATAAAAAATATCTTCATTCATAAAAGAAGTCGGACTGGTGGTATAATCCAAAAAAAAGTCTGTCCGACCTCTGGTTTCATAAGGAAAATAGTCTTAGCTTTAACATAATACTCCATTTATCGAAATCCGAAGAACCTATGGGTGAGTACACAGTCAAAAACAGGACATACAACAAAAATTGTTCTTTCTAGTAAAAATATTCAAAAAGCTGTTGAGTGCACTGGTTAAGCAGGCTGATGACTTTCCAAACCATATTATAAGCATAGAAGACAGTCTTAGCTTTGTTTTGATGCTACTTTCGCAAATATTTGACATGTTTTTAGATATCTTTGACATGTAAAACGCAAGGTGAAAAAAAAAATATCTTCATTCATAAAAGTGGTAGTATACTCCAATTAAAGTCTGTCCGACCTCTGGTTTCATAACGAAAATCCAAAGAAATCCAAAGGACCTATGGGTTCGTAATCGGTAAAAATGTTATTTAAAACAATGTTTTTGTTGGTGCGTATAAAAATTACAAAAATACTCTTGAAGGACCTACCTAAGCAAACTTTTTTTATCCAACTTATATTATTAGCATAGAAAAAGGTCTTAGCTATTTTTTGATACCACTTTTCCAACTTTCTGACAAAGTTTTTCATAGATTTCAATACAAAAGACGCAAAGTGAAAACAAAACCTGTTGTTATAAAAATGGTTGGTAAGCACCAGAATAAAGCTGTCCGACAACTGGTTTCGTAAAGAGGACATTCCTAGCTTTCATTTGATACCCAATTGTGACCTATGAGATAGATTAGCCATCAAATATGGTACCGGAAATTACCAATTTTCGAAAACATGGCACCTGAAAAACTTTGTCCGACCACCGGTTTTGATATCGTGTACCCTAGAGCTATCGATTAGTTTCCATTTTTTTGAAAGCCGCGATGAGATAGGTAATCTTACGGTCGCCTCCCCGACTATTATCCTAAACCTTATAATGTTTTTTTTACTCTGTATCTTTTATTAAGCTGAAAGCACCTTGTATATAGAGATTAATTATTAGAAAACCTGCCTCCGATTAAACTTCTTTAGATATGACATGTCCTTTGTTCTTCTTCTTCAACAAAAAAAAAAAAAACTTTTAATTACTCTCATTGTTCACTCTATACTATGTATAAGTATATCAACAACAAGGCTGCGATTGTTAGTGGTAAGGGTATCTATGACAAAATAAGCACAAGAGTATCAGAAACTCAGCATCCATTTATTATACATTCAGAGATATCAACTTTAAGCATCGTCATCATCACTTTATTACCTTTACGACAACCCTCTTGTTGGTTAAAATAAAACAAGGGAGTGCGGGACTAATAAAAGACAAATAGCTCAACGACTTTTCCTCCCGACAACAACTCTTCTATGCGAATATATCTACGACGCTGTCGCTGGTGCTTTGTGCTGATGATGGCTGGAGGAAGCTTAGAAGAATGGATGCCATTGCTATATATAAACTCTTAAAAGCGATACTTTCAATAACACGGAGAAAAGTCATTTGTTCATCCTGTTTTCGCAGGATAATGTCTGAGCTCACGTATACTCGTATGTTGTATTGAGAATATCTATATGTACGAGTATATCTATATTCTGTGGAGATAGAACAAACTCCCGGCCCCGGGATGGAGATGCCGAGATGAGGTGGCGAAAACTGTCACTGTCCCTATTTGTACGAGTAAAATAATGCTACTCAGCTTCGAAACACCTTTAAATAGAAAATGTTTGATATTCTTTAACCCGAGGGGTTTGCATTTGCTTAGAGTAACAGTAGTGGAGACCTAAGGGCAACAGAAACAAATTAAGAGTTCGTTTAACCGTTCGTTGGAATGATATTGAATATTAAGGTGCACGTTCATGTGTACCAATATACATATTGTTCAACCGTATTTGCGACACATATGGTTAATAATTCGAGCAATACTTTTACGCTGGATTTAAATATATCTTCGCCTGCAAATATGAAGAAAAGTAGAGCGGGACAGATGTATGCCAAAATTTCGAGCGTGTGAAAGAGAACCATCAAGAAAATGAACATGTTCCTCTTCATATCTGCATTATGGAACTTCCTATAATCTGCATCTACGAAGATCTTCTGCATTTTGGTGTTCTCTCTCTTTTCTCAAATTTTAATATTGCATCCCCTTTTATTTTGCTGAAGTCAGACGAAGATACATGTAAATCCACCGTTATGGGAAAAATAAAGTCCGATTTAATTAAATATTAAATTACAATAATAAAGAAATTAACAACAGTGGTTCTCACAATTTTGTATAAGTAGGTACCTATCTGTCTTTTCGAAACAAGCATTTCTTGAACATTCTCCAGACGCATTTTAAGAATTTTTGTTTGGATATAAAAAACGGAACCTGCTTACTTACTTTACTTTAGATGGCACTCACAGCCCACGATGGGCTTCGGCCTCAACCAACAAGCCCCTCCAGCCAGCTCTGTCCCTAGCTAGCCGCTTCCACTTGCGCACACCGAGTTGTTTCATGTCATCCTCCACTTATGTGCGCCACATGTTACGGGTTCTTCCTCTACTGCGTATACCATCGGGGTTGGATTCGAAGACTCGTCGTTCAGGTGCGTTGCTGTCCATATGCTCCACGTGCCCCAGCCATCTCAGCTGCTGTATTTTCAGCTTTTTGACCAGGTCAGCGTCGGTGTATAGCCCGTATAGCTCGTCGTTGAATCTTCTCCTTCACACTCCTTTCATACACACCGGATCGAAAATAACACGAAGAATCTTCATCTCAAAGCACCCTAGAAGATTGTCATCCAATTTTGTCAGTGTCCATGCTTCTGCCCCATACAGCAGGACCGGGATGATTAGGGTCTTGTATAAAGCTTCCTTGGTTCTCTGAAAGAGGGCCTAACTACTTTAATGCCTTCTTAGACCGACGAAACAGCTGTTGGCAAGAGAAGTTCTTCGATTTATCTCTGCACTGATGTCATTTTGTGAGGTAAAAGTGGAGCCCAGGTAGACAAAGTCCTTAACAATTTCGAAGTTATATCTGTACATCGTGATATTTTGCCCGAGTCGACGATGTTGAGATTCCTCCCTCGATGACAGCATATACTTCGTCTTGTCCTCATTAACCGCCAATCCCATTTTAGCCGCCTCCGATTCAATGCTCACAAATGTGCCTGACACAGCTCGCTTCGTTCTGCCGACAATGTCTATGTCATCTGCATACGCAAGCAATTGAACGGAATTTTTATAAATTGTACCGCTGCGCTGGTGTGGACGTGTAAATATAATTTTGACAAGTTAGTACGAGTAGCGTTCAGTTTTTTTGTAGTATTTGTATGAAATTTCGTTCCGACGAACCAGAAAACTACGTGAGGCAGTCTTTGGTAAATTATTAGCAGAAAAACACGTTGACAGTCTGCTGAATACGGAGTTGCGGCTTATGTGCGACCTGACAACAATTGAGTGCTGCAACTGGATCTAAAGCTAATCACAAAGTCTCGTTCGCAGTGTTGACAAAATCTTTCAAAAATCATAATGCTAAATCGTATAGAAGCTCAAGAAATAAAATGCTAGATTTCAAAAACCACTAATAATTTTGCATAAACTCCCATATAAATCATAAAAAAACACATTTGCTTTTAACAAAGACACCTATAAACATGAAAGAGAACATTATTTATTCGTAGAAATCTTACCCAACGGATGAATTGGCAATATTTGAGGCTGTAAATTGACTCACTATCTGCCCAAAAAAGCTAAATTTCAAAATTTATTTCCTCATGGAAAGCAATAATTGCCTTCCATCTACCGTGCAATATTTGTCTCGCCATAAACCGTCTCCATTGGCGGAATTCAAAGAAATGTAAATGAAAGTGGCAATTTATAGTAAGCTACATAGGTACCTGCTTTAATGGTTGAAAAGATATAAAGATATGCTACAAAAGTATACATACCTAAATTAATTAATGTATGTACCTACATATGCATTCAAGAGTGCAAAACAAAAAAAAATATAATGTCAAAAAAGCATTTGGCATAGTTTTATAATTTCCTTATGCTTTTTCATCGTCTATAATGCAAATGCTTGATCTTGCACTAATAATGCCATTATGGTAACACTGGCTCGTAAGTGCTTGATAATTTTCGTTGCTATTGGTTAGTTCCAAAAACATATCCCTCTTATTCAGTAATTTAAAAAAAAAAAACTATTTAATAATCAACATAACAAAAATGAACAACTCCGGCTCCGGCTTCAGTTGCATAATCTATTATTTTTACGCAATCCCTTCCACACCACAGAGCAGAGCCCACCAAATTAAAGATAAAGAAGAATTGTATCTAAATTTGAAGCTTGGACTTTTCGGTGTTAGCAAATAACGCTCTCCTAAGACATAACGTTAGCTAAAAGCGGCCAAATCTAATTTGAAATATCACCCAAATATTTTTGTATCGACTTTTACTTTGGGTCCAAATTATAAAATGACCACAGATAATTATTTTCTAGGTGCACGAATTTAAACAAATTCCCCTAGAATCTAAAAGTTCACAGTATCTTATTGTTGTGATTTTTTTAAAGTCGGAAAACATCGACCAAAATGTGTATATTAGAAGGATTTGGGCAGAGTTACTGAAGAGCTCACTGTCATATCTGGGCGAAACATATTCATTTTTGGAGCTAAGGTCACTTGGACTTTTTAATTGACTGCTAACAGCTTCTACTGCAGAAATATAGATTTACAACTGCAGATTAAAATCTTTGAATTGTAGAAAAGTAGAAAATAGTAAAAATTGCAGACTAAAGAGAACTATTTTTGGTTGTCAGAAACGATATTGATATTAACTACCGACTATCCCCATCATCTGTTTAAAAATTCTGAGCAAACCGCAAAATAGAGAAGATTAGAATTTCATAGCATAACCATGACAAAATCCAGTCTGCGGTATTTAGTTAAAGTAATGGTAAGAAATGTATTTGTATACCGCATTAATTTACCTAATATTCCTCCTGTTACTGGAGCTAAGCATACGACTAAACATAATCCCTCCACAATATTCTCATCAATAATACTTTTTCCTAGAAGCTTACAAAGTAATAATCTACTCAAATTCCTGCAAAAACTAACAAAACCACTCAACGGTGAAATTCTAATCTCGGCAAGGATAAAACTTCGATAGAAAAGTTTTCCTCCTTCGATTATAGCTATATACCCTTTAATTAACAACATCAAAACTTATAAATAAATTTAAATGTAAGCCTTAGCACATTTCTTACGGAAATACAAACAAAAACGAATGTGCGAAAGTACAATGATTTCCTAGTACGGTCATAATAGATGACTTTAAATATTAGAGTTAGATGAAAATCATTTTTTGGCTTACGAACATTTCCTTGCTTTGAGGATGATTTTTAGCCTTTTGAACATGGAAATATTAATTCTATCATCTTAATACTTTTTTATTTTTAATTAGGTATCTCCCTTAAAACCCAAACCCAGGACATTAAAACTTCCATTAACTGGTAAAAGCCTGACGCAGCTTGTTTAGAAGTTTTGTTTTCTTATAAGGCAACCCATATTAGGTTCTAAGGTTCGAGAGTCGAGACCTTCCTAGAGCGAAAATCTGTAGGGGATATGACTATAAAACAATTTATGAGCCCGAAAGGATTCTTCTTCCTGATACGTACGTATCTATACTTATATCTATTTTATTTTCATCCTTAAGATGTAGGTAATTAATTTTATCTAGGACGCAGCCAACCATTTGTTCGGATATTTTTTTTTTTTTTTTGTCCAGTCTTTGTTCATGATGTGAAGTGGAAAATTAGTAGATATATACGGGTTGACCAAATGGAGTCTATTGTCCATCTGCCTGATTGCTTATGCTTCATATGCAAGGATATGACTCCTTTTAGGATACAGATCATTTCTTATATTCACAAGTTGCAAGCGTTTACCGATTCTGTATATGTATATTAGGGTGGCCCTTATAAAGGTCATTGTTATATTTTGAATGACGCACCCTCCTTATTTGTTCTAAATAAATACAAACAAAATTCAGTAAAATCTTAGCTCATTATATTAACGTTAACCCGGCCAACACGTCTAGAGTTTTATATGGGAAATCCCATGTATTTTTGAAATCCAAATTTGAAAAATCTTAAATATGGTAATGATTGATAAGAAAATTGAATTTTGGAACACATGTAGTCACTTTTGTCATATTTATAAAAATGTATCAGAAAAAAAATTACAACAGTTATTTCCCCTTCTTATAGCCATTTAAACAGAAATATCTTTTTTTATTTAATTTTAAATTTTAATAATTGTTTTAAGTTTTTTTTTAATATTTTTTTTAAAACATGACAAAAGTTACTACATGTGTGCAAAAATTCAATTTTCTTTATCAATCATTACTAAAGTTATGAATTTTCAAAGTTGGATGCACAATAAATATAATGGGATTTCCCATATAAAAATTCAGACATCTTGGACGCCGTGTTAACGTTAATAAAATGAGCTTAAATTTAACAGGAATTTTTTTTAATTATTTAGAACAAATAAGGTGGAAGCGTCATTCAAAATAAGACAATTACCTTTATAAGGACCACCCTAATGTATATACATAATAGTTGATTTGGTTTTTACACAGACTTAGAGTAATCCTTTGAAGATGTTGGTGGTCATCATACTGTGGGTGGTATAATTCTTCATAAACAATTTAATAGTTTAATCGCTTTTTTGACCAAAGATTTAACAAAAGTGTCACACGTTACATGCGAAGAAGTTAGTAATTAGTAGAGGATATAAGGGAAATTTGCTATGTTCTTAATATTTAGAATGAAAATAACTGAGAAAATGAGATTAACGAAAGATTTTTTCTGTATGCAACTCGAATATGAAACAAGCAACAATTTACTAACGGGAAGACAGGGACTTTCACATCATTTGTCCATAATACTTTGTATGCGGATATGAAAGGAAAATATTTGTATGCAGAGCGGATAGGATAATCTGCGGATTATCAGATTTGTGGATAAAGTAACTCTGAACTACGCCACCGGATTCATTAATCGGGGCGAGGATGAATAACACTTCACAACCAATTTTAAATTTCTTTAAAACTAACTGTTAACCACCCGGTTTGCAGGTCCTCCTATACCCACTTTCCGCTATAGATAATATCACACACGATTATAAGTTTTTTTTTTTACAACACCCGCGGAATTCTAGTTTTATTTATATAGTTATATTAAAATTCCAAAAACACAGTTTTTGAGATAGGGTGGTTTAATAGTCTAAGAAAGATAGGATCGGACCAGGGAAAAATTAATTCATGAAATTTAATTGCTGGTATCAACGCAGAATTGTATCCTCAACAACATATCCAAAGTCCCCCAAAATCCCCGAATTGTCTTTTTGTATAGTCGCATTTTAAGAGGTGGAGAGGGGAGGGGGGCGGGAGTTTGTCAAGCTGAAAAATGTGTTGTAATACAATCTAATCATATGACACATGTTTTTAAGTTGCTTTTCAACGCTGATTCTATAGAGACCAAAACTGAAATGATACATGTATCCTGTGGAAAGTTAATGTCATTTTTATGGAATGATCACTTTTTTAAAGTACAACAAGTAATATATTACCCAAAAACATTTTAAAATAATGGGATTTTAATGAAATTTGGTATAAATGTTTCATTTGCGATGTTTACTAAGAATCAAAAGAGTGCCCAAAAATATCTGTGGTGAAAGGGTGTTTTTTTGAGGGCGAGATGTTAGTGCGTCATTATTACCATAACATCTATGAATAAGTTTTGACACTGATGAAATTTGTTAAAAATATTAAATATGTCACTTGATCCAAAGAGTTATTTTAGAGAGTTTATGTTTGACCTGCCCCATACGGAGCAAAATGTTAGGTGTTACGAAAAATTGTATTTTCGTGTAATCGCAATTATACATATTTAAGGATATTTTTTAACGCCGAATCTAATAAAAGGAAAACCAATATGATGCAAGCAACCTAAAAAAAGTTATATTAATTTTCAAGCAAAAATTACTGTTTTGTCCGTTAAGCAGGTCAAACATTACACCCTCAAAAACACCCTTGGACCTTAGATATTTGATTGGACTCTTTTGATCCTTGCGTGCCAATATAAATTTAATATTTTTAACAAAGTTCATAAGTATGAGAATTTGTTGATCGATGATATGGTAGTAATCACTCAGTTGCATCTCTTCGTCAAAAAAACACCCTTTAAACACAGATATTTTTGGGGACTCTTCTGATTCTTGGTAAAAATGCCAAATGAAACCTTTGTACCAAATTTCATTAAAATCACATTATTTAACAATGGTTTTGGGTAATGTTTTACTTGTTGTACTTTAAAAAAAAGTGATCATTCCATAAAAATGACATTAACTGTCCACAGGATAAATGTATCTTTTCAGTTTTGGTCTCCTTAGAATCAGCGTTGAAAAGCACCCTAAAAACATGTGTCTTATGATTAGATTGTATTACAACAAATTTTTCAGCTTGACAAACTCCAGCCTCCCTCCCCTCTCCACCTCTTAAAATGCATCTATACAAAGAGTCAATCCGGGGATTTTGGGGGACTTTGGATATGTTGTTAAGGATAAAATTCTGCATCGAAACCAGCAATAAAATTTCATGAATTAATTTGTTCCCGGTTGCCCATATTAAATTTCCTATCATTCCTAGACTATAAGTTCAAAATTCAAATTTTGTAGTCCTTTTTTTTTTTTTTTTTTTTTTTTTTTATATTAAGCGCGTGCAAAAGGGGTTGTGACTACCCTTAAGATGATATACACAGCACGAGCGATTAGGTAGATTGGAGGGGATTTAAAAGGAGATACCGATGCACATTGGTTTTGAACGTCTGTAGATCACAATGGGATCCTTTGTTTGAAAAAAATTCATACTCGAGAAATAAGCATGTTAGAGACTTGATGTAAGCCTCCGAATTAGCAGTTTATTTGCATTTCAAGAAATTATAGTTAAAAATTTTTTAGTTTCTCAATTTGAAAAAAAAATCATATAGTGTATCTTGAGAACTAAGTATGCATCGAGTTTGCAGTTAAGCTCCAAATTTGCAGTTTATTTTGCATTTCAAGAAATTTTAGGTCCACATTTTGAAGTCCTTTATTTGATAAAAAATTGCTACTGCTCAGCTAACTTCACAGTGAAGTTAGAAGGTCGGAGTGTATCTCGCGAACCGAGCATGCCAGAGACTTGAAGTAAAGCTCTAAATTTGCAGTTTATTTAGCATTTCAAGAAATTTTGGGTCCAAATCTTGATTTCCTTTATTTGATAAAAAATTGCTACTGCCCTGCTAACTTTACAGTGAAGTTAGCAGGCCAGAGTGTATCTCGCCAACCGAGCATGCTAGAGACTTGAAGTAAAGCTCTAAATTTGCAGTTTATTTTGCATTTCAAGAAATTTTAATTCCAAATTTTGAAGTTCGTTATTTGAAAAAATGTCATACTGTCGTGCCATCTTCACTGTGAAGTCAGCAGGTCAGTATGATTTTTTTTTTCAAATTGAGGACTTCAAAATTCGAACCCAAAATTTCGTGAAATGCAAAATAAACTGCAAATTTGTAGCCTAAGTTCAAGTCTCTAGCATGCTTGGTTTTCGAGATACACTATGTGACCTGCTTACTTCAGTGTGAAGTTAGCAGGTCACTCGATTACACCCACTATTTGGTGAACTGCAAAATCGGGAATAGATATGCAAAATAAATTCAAAAAAACTGCAAATTACTGCCTTGGTCCCTTCACAGACGTCAATTTCTAACCTATATAAGTGTTAGAAGTATTAGATGGTATTTTGGGTGCTGGAACTTAAGCAAAACATTTATTTGAGTGATTTTTGGAAAGGTATACACAATAATTGAGTTTTGAAGCGTGAGTGTTATGCTTGTGGTGTGTGGGTGCAAATGCTTGAGCGTGAATGCGTGAAGGTGCGTGTGTGTGAATGCAGTGATTTGAGCAAAACCTGTTTTTGTACTGACGATAACAGAGCCAGGCAACCGTCAGAGACGTTCAGCCTTTTTACAGTATTATATGACGAGGATAGTATATTCGGGGTATATTTGCTGCAGCCTTTTATACTGTAGAAGGCGGCAGCACATTACAATGGTTATGTTTTATAAAATGTGTTGTTCTTTGTGTTTATGTTTTTTTTGTTAGCACTTTTAAATTTACATTGTTTGTCAAAATGTGTTTGTTAAAATTAATGAATTTATATAAACAAAAATTAATTAAAGAATTAAATGAATAAATGAAAATGTATGCATATTTAAATGTTTTTTATATTATTTATGTTGTTGATGATGATTTGTATAAGGATGACTGTTACAACCTCCCCCTCTGCCTCATGGAACGTATTGGAAATGTATTTGTATTTTCGGTCTCAGGTGGAGTCATCCTTCTATTGGACTTTGGATTGATCATCTTTGCCTCGGAAATAGTATTGTGTTTTGCAGATCTTTCTTTAAATGATTGGTTAGGTGACGTCATCTTTCTTTTAGACTTTGAATCGGTCATCTTAGGTTCATCGGTAGGATTAGGGTTCACAGGTCGTCCTCTTTTTCTGAAAGAAACAATAGGTTTAGGAGATGGAAGTTCTTTCGAACCCCCAGAAAATAAAGAAATCATTGATGCGTGATATGTGCCCAATGGAACGGTTGGAACATCTTCTTTCGCAATTGGATAGCTGCTTAAACCTTTCTTCTTGGATATAACATAAGGGCCATCTCTTTTCGGTGCCAGTTTCGAAGTAAAACCTGACGATGCTTTGCTGATTGTATGAGTTTTGACAAGGACCTTATCGCTAACTTTAAACTCGTAGTGGGGTCTTCGCTTCTTGTCAGCGTAGACTTTGCTTCGGTCTTATGACTTCTCGGATGCTTATCTTGCTTCCTTCAGAGTATCGGCTAATTTAATTTAGTGTGGAGTGATCTGAGGTTTGAAGTTTTCTGTTTGGACAATGGTTTTTTGATCATGACTGATGTCATCCGGCGTTCGTAATTCCCTTCCAAATGTCAAAAAGGCAGGTGCGAATCCAGTGCTTTCGCATTTTGCTGTAGAGAAATTTCGTTCTGCAGGTAGAAGTAAACGGCTTGCGAATTCAACAGGATGTTCCATCTCGTTCTCCCCCTGGAGTAAAATAGCTCCGATAGCATAGCTGCTTGCAAATGGTATATCATTTTTTACTTGTTGTTTTCTTCCAGGTCCACTGAAAGAATATCCATTATCTGAATGCAGTTGAATATCGAGAGAATTGAAAATGAACCAGTCATCCATTTGAATCGGTTTTCTTTGGTTCACAAAAAAGATCATTTCCTCTTTCAGGTGTTTTCATATCCTGAGGCAGCGCGTCAGAGAAGATTGCTTGGATGCTGTGCGGTGAGTAATCATTGGATCTTTTGTGTTTTGGTGTTCTTGGGATGGGGCTTATTATTTCCTGGCTCTCAACCCAAGCCAAATATACTGAAACTTGTTTGAGCTTTTCATCCTTTTCCAATATTGTATGATGATTTACTTTTGGGGCCGGTTTTGGAGTTTTAAAGGGGTTTTCTCGAGGTTCGATTTGAATTTTGTCATTGTACTTTGCCAGTTTAAAATCAAATGTTGTTGCTGAGTCGTCAATGAAATAAAATGCTCTTTGAGCTATATTCAACACAAGTCCACATTTTTCGAGAAAATCGATGCCTAGTAACGTGCGATTTCCTTTGGCCTTTGGAAGGGCTATAAAACGAATTTGACGTAGGCTTTTCCCAATAACGATATCCACTACAGTTGAATAAACGAATTCTTTTTGTCATTATTCCATCAGCCATAGTTATCTCTGCATTAACTTTCTAAAAAGGGCAACCCTTTTGGATAAGTTGTTGATAAAGCAGTGACCATGCGACGCTCGTTCGAGCTGCAGTATCAATATATGCTTCACCTTTCAGTCCATTAATATTGACATCTACAGTAGGCACATTTCTACCTATAACAGTTGACTCAATGAGGTTGAAGTCAAGCATTCCTGGGCTCTTTGCATTTTTGTTACTGCACGTTGCACAGTTTGTTCTGCAATAACCGGCAGCTCCACATCCGTAACAACTAAGTGTAGGTTTCTTGGGCTCATTATGATTTTTTGCGGCTTTTTTAAAGCATTGTTCAGCGGAATGTCCTTGCTTTCTGCAAAAGGTAAATCTTACTTTTTCAAATTTCTCGACAGGTTTCCCTGGAGGGCGGCTTTCTTTGAGAACGATTTCGGCTTCTCGAGCTTCTTTTAAAAGTTCTTGAAATGTGTTGACCGAGTTTCTTGGAACTTTTTCTCTTACACCCAAAAGAATCTGACCATAGATCATATTAATCATGATTTGTTCGGATATCTCATCTTTTAGCTGCGAAAACAGTGCTCTCTTTTTACAAATAAATTCGTCAGTTTATTGGTTTGGCTTTTGTTTATCCTCGAAAATTTCTACATAGATTTGCCAAGAAGGTTTTGGTGGAGCAAACGATGAGCGAAGTGATTTTAACGCATCTTCAAACGATTTTGCTTCGCTTTTTACTCCTTGCCACCAGTTTGAAGCGAAACCTTCTAACAGAAGTGGGAATCCTACTAGAGCATTTGTATCGGAAACGTTTTCAGGATTTTTGTATACACTTATTGTGGCAATGAAGTCTTCCAGCCTGGAACTATTTCTTTCGCCATTATAACGAGCGGTGCATCGGCTAAAGGTACCCTGGAGTTCTTTAACGCTTATGGCAGACGTATACTCAATATCGGAGATATAGTTGGAGGAGTCTGATGACGAAGAACTTCTTTCAATATATTGAACCTTCGGTTTTTCAGATAACCGTGACTTTTTCTCATACCGTGATGAAAAAAAAAACTTGCGCAGCACCTTTCTTGTGCGATTATTGTTTTTTCTCAATATGTATGTACACAATAGTGTAAAATTGAACTGATAAGTAAAAAAAAAAATTCTTTTGCTTACTTAAGTGTGTTAGACTGTACTTTTGGGTTGTACTGTCGTTAAAATAATTCTCAACTAATTCGTCGATTAGTACCAAAAAAAAATTTTGTGTACGTACTTAATCGGGTTCGACTGTATTTTCCAGGTTCGACTGTATTTTCGTGTTATACTGTGCTGTTCAATAAAAAAAATCTGCTAATTCTTCGGTTAGTACCGAAAAAAAAAATATAAGCACTTAATCGGGTTCGACTGTATTTTTCGGGTTGTACTATATCGTCCAAGAAATCTCTGCTTTTCCTTGTTCACTTAACTGGTTTTTACCTTAATAGGACTTAACTGGGTCGTACTGTACTGTGCACCGACTGAGAGTCTGACACACATAGCCCCACGTTGGGCGCCAATTAAAGCGTGAGTGTTATGCTTGTAGTGTGTGGGTGCAAATGCGCGAGCGTGAATGCGAATAAATTTTATTTTTTTTTATTTTATTTTATTTATTTATTTATTCATAAATCAAAGAACAAAAGTTCTCTTATAGACTAAAAGATAACAATTATTTACTATAGCTACATTAATATATACAAAAAAAAAATATAAAATATATAAATATATACAAACGTCAAGTTGATCTAAGTACATTTAAAACATAAATCTTAAACGTATCTCTAGTGCAAAATCTGAGAAATTCTAACCTAGTACAAACTGAATTTGCTTCTCTGATGCAACGAGAAACCGGTTCATTGCGACCATAGTTAGATCTATGAAATTGCTCGTAAAAAAGAACTTAATCTCTGAAATTATGAGTGGGAACACGAATAGATATTAGTGCTAGAAGTTGTGCACATTTAATATGATAAGTAAGTATATCTCTTATGAACATTATCGCAAAATAAGCACGCCGATTTGCCAAACTTTGCAATCCAAACAAGAGACATCTAGTTTCATAAGATGGGATAACAGTACCCCAATGAAGTTTATAATACATAAATGTTGAAATATTTTTTTGGATTTTTTCGATTCTTATTGTAGTATGGGTTCCAAACTGTGTTGCAGTATTCAAGCAAAGCAAAGCAATGGTATACGGATCTGTAAGTTCCTTACTATTTCTTTTAATGAATCCTAACATTTGGTTGGATTTGTTTATAATGTAGTCGATATGAGGGCGAAAAGAAAGTTTGGTATCAAGGATAACACCTTTTGTGCTACTCTATCCAAAGAAGAACTATCAATATGATAGTCGTACAATATCGGAGAAATTTTTCGAAAACTAGACATTACTTGGCATTTTGAAATATTAAGATGTAGGAAGTTTATATTACACCATTCAGCCAGTTTATTCAGGTCATCATTTAACAAAACACAATCATCCGAGCATTTTATACTACGATAGAGTTTAAGGTTGTCTGCAAATAGAAGACACTGAGAATTTTTAAAGATTTTAGGAATATCGTTAACAAATAGCAGGAACATTAATGGACCTAAATTGCTACCCTGAGGGACACCGGATGGAACCATTATTAGATTAGAGTGATGATCGTCAATCTTAAGAACTTGAACTCTCGATGTTAAATAAGATGTCATCCAATCGAGAAACTTGGAATGAAAACCCAGTTCCAACAGTTTCTGAAAAAGAATACTATGATTAACAAGGTCAAATGCTTTTGCGAAATCCGTGAAAATTATATCAGTTTAACGATAAGATTCAAAATTATTTACGATATAATTCGTCATTAATGTAAGATTAGTGGATGTAGATCTTCCAGAAATAAAACCGTGCTGGAACTCGGATATAAAATCTTTTAATTGAAAAGTAAGCTTGTCACAAACTATTTTCTCAAATAATTTAGGAAGAGCAGATTTTTTACAGATTGGTCTATAATTTGTTATTTCTTGTTAAGATCCAGATTTAAAAATTGGTGTTATATAAGACAATTTCCAACAACCTAAAAAATTACCTTTCGCAAGCGATAGGTTGAAAATAGTCGTTAACGGAAAGCTAAAAAAGAGGCACATTTAAGCAATAAAATTTGTGGGATCCCATCTGGACCTCCCTTTTTGTTGGTATCTAAACCTAATAAGGCTGATTCTACATCAGAAGTTGACAAAACCATAGACCCTATGTTAACAATTGTAGAAACTTTTGGAGAATTTACATTCAATGTAGTGTTACTGAAAATGACTGAAAATAAACAGCAAAGAAGTTACAAATTTCTTGCACATTACTCGTTGATTTGTCCAAATACTTCATACAGCTTGGATACCCATTTCCAAAAATTGCCAGTGTTATGTTTAATATTTGACTCAATAGAGAATAAATAAGCCCGATATAAAAACTTATTAAGTGTATCGAATTCTTTCTGAATAGTTAAATGCTTAGACCGCAAATTAGCGTCATAGCGGTTAGTTTTGACTAATTTAAAAGATTTATTTTTTCTTTTTTTAAGATTTACAAGTCTCTTGTTGAACCATGTAGGATTGCTCCTAGATTTGGCTTTTTTATTTGGAACAAATCTACGTACAGCTTCATTGATAATAGATAGTAGAGTATCATTAGCGTCATTTAATTCTGTTTTAGATAAAAGCGATTCCCAAGGAATAGATAAAAAATAATCATTCATTGCATCAAAGTTAGCCTTATTATAATTAGGTACAAAAGTATTATCATTTTGAACATTTTTCATATAAGTATAAAAATTAAGTTTCCTTCTAATGCAATATGATATGTAGAGTTATTAACAATAGGATTATCAGATTTTTCAAAATATATATTGAATTCCTTATCTATAAAAATAAGGTCAAGAATTCGACCTAAGCTATTAAAATTATAATTGATTTGTATCAAGTCAAACTGACTAAAGAAGTCAATTAAATTGATCTCGTTTTTATTATAACATTAACAAGAACTCCTTGGAGGTATATAATTAATAACAATAAATAATTCACTATTTCCATTTATCGTCAACGAAACAATCAGTTAGTCAATATTATAATTAGTTGAAGATATAAAATTTGAGTTTAGTTGAACGAATGGCGATAAAAACACCACCAGTGGCGGATCCAGGCGGGGGGGGCTATAAGGGCTAAAGTCCCCCCCACAGCCAATTTGTAAAATTCAATTCATAATAGCCTGAAAGGTTTTACATTCTGGGCTAAGCAATTAATATGTTTGCAGTGTTTTTTCAACCCCCAAGGAAATTTGATAAAAAAAAACGAAGTTGGGGCTGAACACCTTACACCATTATTTGTTTATTCGATGTAAGAGCTAGATAATTTTCAAGATAACTGGTATTTTTCCAAGCCAAAGACAATTTGGTGAAATATACTATGTTGGGGCTGAATAATTTAAATCCCTAGCCCTAGGTTTCCGGCTAAGCCTCAAGATAAAATAGAATAGTATAGAAAAAAAAAAAAAAAAACGAACTAGGTGCTAGACAATTTACACTTCATTTTCATTATACGAATTTGGGGCTCGATTTTTTCTACGAAAGCTTTTATTTTTTCAAGCCCAAGACTTTTTTCTGAAAAAACAAACTAAATTGGGGCTAAATGATAAGCCCCAAGAAAATTTATAAAAATAAACGAACTGGGGGCTAGACAATTAACACATAATTTTCATTATACGAATTTGGGGCTCAATAATTTCCACGAAAGCTGATATTTTTTCAAGCCGTTTTTTGCGTTTTTGTGGTAATTTGTTGTGTTTGATTGTACCTGATGCCGAGTCCATTGTTTTTTTATCGTCTTCATTAGATAATTTTCGTTTCGATTGTGTGAAAATTGACGTTTATGGCTGATAAATTAATGTTCTGATAGTTATTTGTCCTGGAGTATCAGATGGTTATATTTTGATTGTTGCACTTATATCTATGATCCTAATAGCTTCAGCTTTTTTTAACAATTTCTTTTTTTCGACATTTTCCCTCAGTATGTCGTCAAATATGGAAATTTGTTCATTACTTTTGTTACTATATTGGATTCAAAAATTTCTCTTATCAGCGATTTTACACTATGTTGTAAAGTCCAAATCTTTTAACGAAATACTTTAGTTGAAAATAATACTATAGCTTTGTAAAATGGAGTTTTCCGACAGCCAACTTTCTTTTTCCTCCATTCAAAAAAAAAAAAATATATTTTTTCTTCTTATTTGGCATTCTAGAACATTGAATTTTTCTACGTGTCTATCAAGCTTTATGTTCAAAATATTGAATTTAGAACTTATTTTTTTTAAAAACTGTAAATATGTAAAAAACAAAAACACTTAATTTATATTCTATTGCTAAAACTTTACTTATTTACAAATAATTTTTCAGTACATATTTTTTTTCTTCCACTAATGAAACTTCACTTATTTTTTTTTTTCTTCTACTTAGAATAATTGATAAAAATTTATTTATTTCAAAAACTCAATATGTATTTTTAGAATAACAAAAAACACATAATTTTGGAGTGCATTTGTTTCCTAAACTAAACTAAACTTATTTAAAAAATGTAAAATGTAATGTAAATGTAATTTTAAAAATGTAAATATGTATATAAAGCGAATACATGTAACGAGTCGATGTTATTGTTTCTTTTACTTAGAAAAGAGTAGAATAATTGATCAAGATTAACTTATTTCAAAAAATCAATATGTATTTATAAAATAACAAACTTATTTAAAAAATGTAAATATGTTTCTTTTTTAAAAGAAAAAATTGATAAATGTTAACTTATTAACAAATATGCAAAGCCATATTATATTTATTTTCTGAAACGGTTGGCCAATTAATAATTGTTATTAAATTCATTAAAAACGTCGGTTTGACAACTGATTCCTCTGTGGCTTAAAAAGCTTATTTTCAACTTTTGAGACTGATAATTTTTAAGTGTATATGTTCCAAGAAAAGCCTTAAAAATATATATTTATGTTGTTTACAAAATAGATGTTTTCAACTTTATTTCTTTCTAGTATTTTGTGAAAAAACAATAGCATAGGACAATATGGGATACACCATTCCATTGAAAGTATTTATGAATAATGAAAGCATTTGCATTTTTTGACAAAGACTCAAAGGAAAATAAAAATAGAAGAATGTAGGTATTTGTGCTTCGAAATAAGTCAAACGGCAGCATTGATTAATGAATCTAATAGTTTTTGATTGAATTGTATAAGAAAAAAAATATTCCGTTTTGGAACAAAGATATATAATTTTTTTTTAAAGTTCATATGTATGTCTAAAACTGGAAACCCAAGCCCCCCCACCCACAGCCAAATCCTAGATCCGCTACTGAACACCACCCCCTCTGTCCATACCAGTGATAAATAAGATCTGTCTTTTCTAAATACAGTGTAATCTGAGTTAAATAATTCGGATGTTAATTGATTTTCTGTTAACCAAGTTTCAGTTAATAATATAATATCATATGAACAAGATGCCAAAGTAAGATACAATGATTCTAGCTTGGTTCTAATACCTCATACATTTTGATAATAAAAAGATAAATTACTTGATGGAGCAGCAACGTTGAATTCATTTAAAGATGATTTTGAAGGTCCGGGAACGGTGTTTAGTTCATAGCTTTTTACTTCAAATTCACAGGATAGCCCGCAGTGTCGTTTTTTGGATTGTTAATGAATTTTTTCACCTTAACGAACATAGGCCATATAGAAGAGTCACTCATGAGTTTATTGTAACATTCAGAGCGGACACTCAGTTTAAAATTCACGTGAGATACATCGCTTAAGGATAACCCTTTTTTAATTAGTTTAAAACATTTAAAATAATTTTTGGGAATATTTGACTGGGCATGTATATGACTAACTAAGTCTTCAGGTTTGGTGTCTACATTAAATTTCGAAATGTGTAACCAAACAGAAGATGTCAACGTATTTAAATAACTAATTCCACTACCCATCAAACAATCATTTCGATGTTTATTAATTCTTTTCTTCCTCCTAGAATTAAGATTATCATTGTTTGTGTTGATATTTACATCATTTTTATTATAAATACCGTTTAGCATTGGAGTAGAGATAGGGTTAAGATCATTGGACTTGCCAAATACAGAATTATCACATTCAGTGTTCATGTTGATTTTAACATCGTTATTGTTAGAGAGATCGTTTGGCGGTGCAGAAGAGATAGGGTTGAGAACATTGGAATTCCCAAAAACAACATCAACAACTTTACCAACAACACCATCAGAAGCAGTAGCAGGGCCGGCTGAATTCCCATCAGCAACAACAACACAAGAAGCAGAAGCTGACTCACCATCAGCAGCGTTGTCAACGAGACCATCAACAACAGAATCATCACCAACAACAACATCAACAGCAGCAGCAGCGCGGGGTGTATCGCCATCAGCAGTGGTAGTCACAGCGGCAACGAAACCAATATCGGCAACCTAATTAGCACCAACAACATCCAACTCAATATTTTGGTTTTCTTTTTCACCATTCTTTCTATCGTCACTGAATTTATGTTTGTTAATAAGTGCAGCAGATGAGACGTGAGTGGCTATGTTAGAAAAAACCGGTTTGTTTACGTAGTTACCATTTAAACTCTTTACTCTTGTTCTTATTCATACCAGTGGACGGTGGACGAGAGTTTAGAGTCAGAGCAGGTGATTTAGATATGAATGAGAGAGATAATTTTCTTTTGTGCAAGGTGGGAGCAGGGCGACACTTTTTATTTTGGCTATTATTCGTCGTAAGGTCAATAACCTTTTCTTTGGTCATACTTCTCGTTGACACACCCACTTCACTGTTTATATTGCACAAGTAGGGAAAATCATTCTTTAGGCAGTTTAAATTTAAGAGTACACTATGCACTAAGTTATCAATATTAATTATATAGTCATTTAGCACATTAGTAAGACATTTATTACATTTGATAAAGAAGTTTTTTTTGGATTTAATGGAGTTAAGATCGTTTTTTTTTTAATTTTTGCACAAGTAAAATGCAATAAAGAATTACAGACACCACACGAAAAATAATCGACGGGTTCAACTTTATTACATAAAGCACAACTAGGCATAATGAGAGAAAAATAAAAAAAGAGACTGATGCAAACGAGAGCTTAGTTGCAACTGAAATGAAAATGTATGCATATTTAAATGTTTTTTATATTATTTATGGTGTTAATGATGATTTGTATAAGGATGACTGTTACAGTTTCAATATATTGACAACAAAACTTACTTCTAAGGCAACACGATTATAGAAACATGTCATGCCGTTCTCCACACAATGATTCGCCTGTGGGAAAATATGCGTCAGGTCATGTCGTGCCGCTCTATGAAAATGCGCTGTTCTATTGATTTATATTGTTTACAAAAACTCGTGCTGTGCTGTGTAGATTTGATTAGAGAATTTACACTTAGGTTACTGGATATTTTATTTGCAGTGGTAGCCAATTTTACTTGTTCTATAAGACAGTGTGTTGTTTAAGTGTCAAAACAAAATTTCGGTGTTTTAATCAAAACTTAATTAAGAAGACAAAGAAGTCCAAAAAAAGTGATTTTTGGCAAGATGTCCGTCGGTTTGTTTGTCTGTGCGTCTTGGTGAACATCAAGCTATAGAGCAAAGGACGGATTTACTTAAAATTTGGTGTGAACCATTTTTATGTGTGTTCCTCAAAGAGATCCAAAACATTATTTTGGTTATTCGAATTCTTGTTGACAAAATCTTTGTGTTCAAAATTATTTTAGAGATAACTTGTACTCAAGTTTAATCAAAATCGTTAGAGCTGTTTTCAAGAAAACTTGATAAAACATTAAAACTCATTCGCCGCTAACAGGGTCCCATCCAGCCCCAACAGGACTCGTATGATGAGTTTCTTATACATATAATTTAAATTATTCAAGGGAGGGCTTTACTTCTCACTTGCCTTTTGAACCCAAAGAAGCAGAGGTTAACAAGATGTAACCTTCGTTTGTTCTCAGTGCTGGTATTGTTGTCTCAGTTGAAAGCGAAGCCCAGGTGGACAAAGTCTTACCTCAAAATTACACTCCCTGTCACTATTTTCACAAAAGTTTTTTCTCGATAAATACCTGTAGGAAATATTTTTTCTGGAAAATTTCGATACCTCTGAGTAGGTTAGTATATTTTGAAATAAAAAAGTATAAATTAAAAGGGGTAACTTGGAAATTTCAAAGGAATTTCACAAATTATAAGAATGTTATGCAAAAATGGGTATACAAAAATGCGTCACTTGATTGAGGCCATTTGAAAAATCTTATAAAAAAAGAACAAAACTATAAAAATGTTTACTTTTTTTTGTTTTTAAACATTAATGTATTATGTTTTCGTCAATTTAGATAGATAGATAGATAGATAGATATTTTATTTACAATTTCTAATTCATTTACAAAATAGTTTTACACTTTTAGTTTAAGACATGACTATAAAAGCCGTCTGCTCGAGTTTGACAAAATTTACAATTTAAAAAGATTCTTCAATAATAGCTTTTCTATATTTTAATGCTTTTTGACAATAATTGTCCAGTTTATTCTAATCCGTGCCATTCAAAATCATTTTCATCTCCTATTCTTCTAATAAAAATTTCCCAAAAAATATAAACCTGAGCTCCCTTGGTACCGGACACCTTCCCAAGAAGTGGGAGACATTTTCCCTTTCTCGCAAATTACAAATACTGCAAATGATTGACAAATCGTCTCTATGTGGGATAAAGTTTAAGCCCATAATTTCTCTTCTAGCTCTAAAAACAGTTGGTATTATATCGATTGAGTACTTTTCGTTGAAGTAGTTGTTTTCGCAAAGATTATGATTTAAACTTGCGTATATTTCCCGGTGTAGTGAGCTTTGGACTTTTTCAATACTGTCCGCTCGCATTTTTTCATCGACCGTCATAATTAAATTACAAAATTCTTCTTTCCATTGGGGGATATTATCCATGTTAATTCTTAAAGTATATCCAGAGAACTCTGCCAGAGATTTCCATTCCTCAAAAAACAGCATTCTCCTCTCTATCACAAAACTTGCTATACGCTTGGTCAACCTTCCCTCATCCAAAGACATAGTTTTTGAAATAAAGTTGAAATGCAGTTTTAAAGTTTCTATAAATAATGGTAAAATTTCAGTCTCTACTAATAGCATATTGTTTGGCGAGCACTGTGGTAGCTTGAAAATTCTCTTCAAGAAAAACCGGAGTAGTCTTTCTACTGTATCGTATCGCTTACAGACCCACACCTGCGCTCCGTACAGCATTATTGATTTTGAGACAGCCTGGAAAATGTGATATTTTATTTTCACCGATATATGTTTATCTTCCAGACAGTTTTTCCAAGCCGCACTTATAGCTGATTTGGCAGAACCATGTTCATGTTGCTGGTAATATTTATACCTAAGTATTTGTAGGATTTCACTGTTTCTATTTCCTGTCCATCAAGATTCCACTTTCCGTTTTTGGCGTACCGCCCTCCGCCTTTTCTAAAAACCATCGTTTTGGATTTATTGATATTAATCTTCAACCTCCACTCCTCACAGTATTTTTTCAGCTGAGCAATCATTCTTTGCAGGTGATCAGGCGAGTCTGCAAACAACACCAGGTCATCTGCGTACATCAAGACTTTAACTAAAATCCCACCAATACGAACACCACCACATAGATAATGTGAAATGTCGTCTATATAACAAATGCTTGCGGGCTTAAGTTGCATCCTTGTTTAACACCTGTGATAGTTTCAAAAAAACTCGATAATTGATTACCATCCCACACTGCAGAAGTAGTCTTTTCATAAAGCTTTTCTAGTAAATTTCCGAATTTTCTCGATAGACCTGTATTATAAAGCTTGTAGAATAGTGCACTTCTGTCCACCGTATCAAATGCCGCTTTGAGGTCAACAAAGAACGCATAAAGTTTCTTCTTCTCTCTTATAAATTTCTGAGCTAAAGTAGTTATGATAAAGACTTGATCTTTTGTTGAGTAGTTCTCCCGGAACCCCGCTTGAAATTCACTCAACAGTTTTTTTCTCAGGGTCCAGTCCTGAAAGCGCTTAGACAGAACGCCCATCGGAATTTTTAACGCAGAGTTCAAAAATGAAATACCCCTCTTATTTTCAGCTTGGTTAGGATCTCCTTTTTTGTTGAAAGCTTATAGGTATATCCCCTGTTTCAAAAATTCGGTTAAATTCTTTAGTAAGCATGGTTAAGAGATCATCGTTAGCATATTTGTAGAATACAACGGGAATCCCATCAGCTCCGGGTGCTTTACGGTCTTTACTTTTAACCAACCAGCCTCTTACTTCTGCTTGTGATATTGGTTTATCCAAAATATTGCATTTTACATCTGGTATTGCATACTGAAAACAAGGCTGGGGCGTAGAGTTGAGAGGATTCAGCATATTGCTGAAATGTTCTTTAAGTTGTGATGCATTTATATTTAGATCAATTTTGAACCTCTTTCCATTTTTCTTATGAAGCAGTTTCCATAAATTCAACGAGTCCCTGCATTGAGAAATTTCTGTTGCTATGACTGTTTGAAACTCAGTTTTTTTCCATTGACATGTGTTTTTGAATACTTTTTTCGCATTTAGATACATATGTTTGTAGTTAAGCTCATCGTACTTTCGGTATAGTTCCAATAGAGAAAATGATTTCCTTCTTAGTTTATCACATTCAGCATCAAACCATGGTTGTTTATAATTATGTTTGATTTGTTTTTGGGGTTAAACTGCGATGGCGTTTTCGATAGCATGAGTTATATCGTCAATATTTCCATTTGTATTGATTAATTCAATCTGTCTACTCATTATTGAACGGTATTTTTCTCCTTGATGGTGATTCCATTTAAATCTTGGTAGAAGATTTATTGCAGTCTCAGTGTTTCTCGTTTGCAAGTTATCAAATTCAATAGTTGTAACGATTGGTAGATGGTCGGAAGAGCTTTGTGATTTCGTCAATTAATAATGAGTATGCCCGCCATTTTTTGAAATTAGCTCTATTAGACGGTTTGGAATGAAATGATCTAGTTCTTTGGAATAATCCAGTGAAATCTGGTTCCAGGCATTGCAGTTAGCTTCGACCAAGACGTCCTTATCTCCAAACTGTCTGCCAGCATCAGAAACTTTTCGAGATAGCCAGGCCCAAATGTTTTCGATGATGTTTTAGTCCGGTGGGTAGGGTGGCCATGGTAAAAGTCTAACGTTTTCCGACTGAATCCAGCTTCTAGCTACCCTGGAAGTATGGATAGGGCGGTTGTCTTGTTGGAATATCCAAGGTAGATGTTCAAGAATATTCCTTAGCTTTGGAAACACCCGTTACAGCAGGCATTTGTAACTATTTCCGTTCATTGTTGTAGTTATAAATTCCAATTGCTTTTCTCGGATTGTTGTTGTATGAGCTTTGCGTCCTTTTCGTTTTTTTTTTCCATAGTTTTCAGTGTCTGCTAGATAGTTGTTGACAATGGTCTTACAGCTGTTCGGACTCCTAGCTATTCCTCGGCCTGAGAATTCCAGTTCTTTTAAAGCAACTATTGATCCTATTTCTGCTATTGTCGACGTATTTCCAGAGCCCGTTTTAACTTGAAATTTAATATAGAATATAGTTTTCTATCCTTTCTTAAATATTTTAAACTTTTGATTGAAAAAAATCGGCGATTTTAACTTTTGCAAAGCAATTTTTGGAATGGCCTCAATCAAGTGACGCAACATTTTATATCCATTTTTTGCAGTCCATTCACATAATCCCAAATTTCTATGAATTTTCCAAGTTAACTCTTAAACTTTATCCTTTTTTATTACAAAACATGTAAACCTACTTACATTTATCAAAAATTTCCAGAAAAAATATTGCTTACAATTATTTATCGAGAAAAAACTTTTATGAAAATAGTGGTCTCAAACAAGAAGTCGCATGACAGCGCATCGCCATGCCTTAATGCTTTTTGACATCAAAAGTGTCGGTGCCGAGCTTGGTGGAGCAGCGTGTTTCATCCATCGTCATCATGCACATACGTACCAGTTTGTTAGGGATGCCAAAACTAGACATTGCTCTATGTAGCTCGTCTCTATAGATTCTATCATACGCGGCCTTAAAATGGATGAAAAGGTGGTAGGTGTCGGTTTGAAGTCCCTGGGTTTTTCCAAGATCTACCATATCGTGAAATTGTGGTCGACACGATGGTCTTTCCTGGCCTGAAGCAATACTTATATGAACCTATCAGGTTGTTGACAAACGGCTTCAGGCTTTTACATAGAACGGTAGAGAATATCTTGTAGGTGATGTTAAGCAGGCTGATTAATCTGTAGTTTTTGCAGTTTAGGGGATCTCCTTTCTTGATGATTATAGGCAAACAATACTGATGCTCCATTTATCGGGCATGCTTCTCCCGACAACATTTTATAATTGAGCTGGTGCATACTTCTAACCAAGTCATCGCATGCGGGTTTGAGTAGCTCGGCAGCAAGGCCGTTGGCTCAAGTAGCTTTGTTGGACTCAAGCTCAGAAATGGCTATCTCACTTCGTCGAGGTCGGGAAGACAGAACTTTTGATATGTATTGTCTAGGTTGAATGGTGAAATCTGCAAGACAGCGTAATTAGTTTCATCATCGCCTCTTTCCTCTTCTGCTCATTGAGCTCGCGAGGAGCTCCTTCTGTGCTGCGACGCTTTCTATGCCTTCTGCTTCGTTTAATGCGCTTGTCGGCACTCAGCGTCGACAAATCATGGGTTTCGTTGGAGTGTTCGAGTGAAATCCAGAAACATGCGGCATCTATAATAGCTTCCTGGCAATGTTTCCACTGGCTTACAACACTTGATGCTTGGGGCATAGGACTTCTTAACCTTTCTATACTCGCGCATTGGTCTCTCGGACCGACAAATCATTAATTCTTTGTTTACTTGAAAAATAACATCCCTGCCTCTTTGAAGTTCTCAGTAGCTTCCTTAATAAGTATTCTCTTTCTATTAGTTGGGCGCAAGCGCACATGCCACCTAGACGTGTTGTGTTTCTTGTGAGTTTTCGGTTTGTCAGACCGACCGACGCGAGTACAGGTGTAACAGTTTTTGGGTAAGTAATTTTTTTTAGAATATTAGTAAGTGAAAAATATTGTATTACTTCAGGGGTGTTTATATTTTACATATATTTATGTGTATGTATATACTATATATACATATGTACCTGTTATATATATTTTACATATATGAATAACATTTCTAGGAACCTTTTTGAATTCATTTTTTTCAGCACAATGGACGAAGAAAGAATTATAAGAAGGATGGTAGAAAGCGATAATTTGTGGACGAAGAAAGAATTATAAGAAGGATGGTAGAAAGCGATAATTTGGACTCCAATTACGATGACGGGAGTGATAGGGAAGTGGAAGATGTCGTTGAAGAACAAGAAGAAAACATGGACACTGAGCAGGAGTGGGAACCATCAGAATCAGATGAATCTGAGGATGCTTCATGGGCATTCGAACACTACTATATTTCCAAAGATAAGACCGCTATGTGGCACCCTTCTTCTTCAGTGAGAACCAGATCCGAAAATATAGTTATGCAGCTTCCTGGAGTAAGAAGAGAAGCTAGAAACGTGAACGATCCAGGTGAGATATTCACACTTTTTATTACTTAAATATTATCCAGATAATTACGGCGCACACAAATCAACATATTGAGCGTCTGTCTTACTGACGAAGATGAAATTCAGGCCCTGCTTGGTCTTCTCTTGTTTGCTGAAGGGAGGAAAAGTAGTCGGCTAAATGCAAAAGGCCTTTTCCGGACTGATGGTTCATCACCGGAAATTTTCCGGTTGGTAATGAGTGGGAGTCGTTTTTACCTCCTATTGAGATGTCTCAGATTTTATAACAAAGAAACCAGAAATCAGCGTGCTGCAGTCGACAAGCTAGCTTCAGTAAGAGACATATTTGAAGAAATTGTCAAATTTTAAAAAATATTTCAGCCGATCTGCTTTCGTTACAATCGACGAGAAATTGGAAGCATTTAGAGGCCGCTGTAGCTTCGACAGTATAAAGCTTCAAAGCCAAATAAATATGGTATAAAGATATATGCACTCAAAGATGCTAAATTATTTTATACTTCAAACCTCGAAGTTTATGTAGGAGAACAACCTGAAGGACCATATAAATTTGACAACGGATCCCAGGCACTAGTTATAGTCAAGCGTCTTTGTACTGTAATTGATTGATCTGGTCGAAATGTGACTTGTGATAATTTCTTTAAAAGCATCCCTTTAGTCCGACAGTTTGATGCAGGATCACAAGCTCACTGTGATTGTGATAGGAACAATTATAAAAAAATAAAAAGGAATTACCAAAGGAATTTACAGATGTAAAAGGTCGTACAGAAAAATCCAGTTTATTTGGTCACCGAAATAACTGCACGCTAGTCTCAAAAAATAGAAATGTTCTTCTTGAACTGGGAAAACTGGGGAAACCAGAGATAATTATTATAGATTACAACGCTACAAAAGGGGGTGTTGACACGGTAGACAAAATGTGCGAGACTTATAACTGCGCTAGAGGAACTAATCGGTGGCCTATGGTTATTTTTTAAAGCCATATGAATGTTGATGAAATAAATTCATGTGATATTTGGACTGAACAATAAGAACACAAAAACAAGCCGCAGAAAGTTTTTGAAATGCAGTCATATGATCTAATAATAACCCACCTAAAAAGACGGGCATTAATTTTAAATCTGCGCGAACATTGAGACTGAGGATCTTAGAATCATGCAAATGCAAACTTGATCAAACTGAACCACGATCATCTCGAAATAATCAAACAGGCCGCTGTTCATTTTGCTCGTCAAAAAAACCGAAAGACAAAATACAATTGCATCAAATGCAAGAAATATTTTTGTCTCGTTCATGCATTTATGGTTTGTTCGGATTGCTATGCCTTACAAAATTATGAAGACTGAGTATTTTTTATACTCTTTTATAATTAATGTTATTTGTTCTTAATGAATAAATAAGTTTTTTTTTTGTTTTTATTGAAAAAAATATTTATTTTTTAAGTTAAGGTCAAAAAAACAAAATTTTTTGAGGGGCTTATTCAAAACGTATTTGCTACCAAATTATAAAGTTCCTATGTTTTTCTATTCCTTCTTTAAAATAAACCGCAAAACTACTTGGAACATACATATCCATGAAAATGGAGACGAGATAAAATCTCGGTCTGAGAGATCGTGCGTATATGTGTACTGTCAAAACGCGCGAGTACAGAAAGGTTATTTGAGACTCGATCAGAGAAGGACATGGCAATCTTTTGCGACTGTAGCCGTCCGACTTCGCTCGCTTTGGTTGTGTTCGAGATATCTGTAGTCGTATTTTGGCGACAATAGGTACTGGTCCGAGTCATTTTATTTGAAACTTTTATAAGAACAGTTTCTGAGATTGGTCGAACAAAAAAATGATACCATCAACTTTTAAGACTTATTAATATAGAAGATTGTTATTTCAAGCCCAGATTGGTAGAAATCCTTAAATTTGCTGGTAAAAACATAGAAATTAGCTCAGAAACATGGCGAACGATTAACAATTTGCAACTTTCATGGCCGCTAATAAATTTAACAAAGCGTGAATAAGAATCGCCATTTTTTATTTACTAAATTTAAATAAGTTCCCAAATTGTGTCTTTTCGATTTCCCTTAGGTGCCAGTTATAGCCATCATTGAAAACCATCATTGAAAAAGTTAACTGTTGATTTTGAGACCTTTCGAAAGTATAATCATTGAATATTATAATGCAAAAATATAGCTTACGACTTCAAAATTATTTCTCCTTCAAAAAAAATTCATTTTGACCCATATCTTCCCCATAACGTAACTTTTAATTTTTTCAATGATCATTGGTAAGGTAGTTCATCATTGAAAAATTAAAAGTTAAGTTCTGGGGAAGATATGGGTCAAAATGAATTTTTTTTTGAAGAGAAATAATTTTGAAGTCGTAAGCTATATTTCTGCATTAAAATATTCAATGATTAAACTTTTGAAGGGTCTCAAAATCAACAGCTAACTTTTTCAATGATGGTTTTCAATGATAGCTATAACTGGGCCCTTAGTCAAACATTATTATGCTGTATTGAGCTTTACAACCAATTTGACTCATGACAATATAAACGCATTATCTAAATGGGTTCATCTCTTCTTATAATATACATCTACAACTTTTCTTTTCGCAAATGAAAAAAAGTATGACTTCAAGGTCATGTTTTGGAACTTAGGACGTGTTTCATTCCAGCTGGAACAACAAAATTTATATGAAAGCATGTGATAAACAATGTAGGGTCAAGTTGCTAAAGTTTATACCGTAGAACTTAAGAAAAAAAGGTCACTTAAACGGAAAAAACAGCCTTTTTTTGACATTCAGACAAATAATCCGTAAATAAATTTAGCATAGGGACAATGTGTATACCTTCCTACCTACGTTTATTTAGTTTTTTGTTTGCTAAAATACCTTCTCTGTTTCATAGTAGCATGTGCACCACTTCATGCCAACCCTCATTTATTTAAACTTGTAAATGTCTCTAATGAAAAATAACGACCATTCCTCAATTCGCAAAGAAAATAACCAACATACAACCTGAACTTTGAAAAAAAAGGATCTTTTTCTTTTCTTTTTTTCTATTCTTTTGTCTCTAAAGTTATGCTTTGACGGTTGTGTGTTGTACCGTTAGTGAAAGGACAGGTCGCACTGAACAAAAACTGACACTATATAGGTGTATAGTGCCAGCCATGGACATTATATGATGATTATTTTTGTTTGATGGCCCTTGACTGTGTTAACGCAACAAACGTGAAGGTGTTGAGAACGTGCTTAAAATATTTAACAAACAGAAATTAGAAAAAAAACTTAGGAAATTTCAAAGGAACGTGTACCAGCAGCGCTCGCTGTTAGCTTATTGCTAAATACATAGAAATAAAGAAAACTAACGGCTCGTTTTTGTATGTTTGCAGAATAAGAAGAAATTAATCGATTTAGGAGTGTTATTATTCCTGGCATTCCTGGCATAGAGTTAAGTTACTGAATGGATAAATAAGCTTGAAGACAGGAACTGGGAAGATTTCACTGTGAGTGGTTTTAAGGTATTTGGACATTTGGTGTACTTTGTAAACGGCAGGATAGGCAATTATTTGTTGGAGGCGATAATAATATAGAGATTCACATGTTTGATGTTACATGATGAATCTTGATTGGAAGATGATTGGGGGATGAAAAATAGCTTGACAGGAAATGTTTTTTTGTATACTGCTTATTAATTGATCTTATGTTTTTCTTGATAGCATAGGTTCCAAAAGATAGTCCTGTTGAAAGATTCAAAGTTTCCTCTTCATCCTTAATCACACAAACAAATAAGTTTTAAGTTCTTCACACAAAAAAAGCAAACTAAATTCATTTCCACATGGATTTTGGACAAATTGCTGGAGGGGGATTGTATTTTGAACAGGGTGAGATTTTACGTGAACGGAACTCATTGTAAGTAAATTACGCTAATATTTTAGAATACGATCTTAGGAAAGAGGGTACTTAAGGTGTCACGATATCTTGAGTTCAGTGATACTACGTTTTCACTGGGCTAAATAAGGTAATTTCGTTGCAAATTTCCAAATCAGATCCGAAATTACATCATTTCCCATACAAATTCTCGTTCTCAAATGAGCTAATTTCAGCCAAATTTGCACGAAATGAGGTTCGGAATGAGGCAAATCCATCCATCAGTAGTCGATTCCAAAAGCCTTTAAAAAAGTTCTTGCATGAAAATGTCAAAACCCAAAGAGAAAACAACAAAAACAAACGTTTAACTGCCATTCCAAATTCAAAATGAAATGGGATATCAAACGAAATTTGCCAAATTCCGAAATGACCTCATTTCGGCTCTAATGAAAACGTAGTATAAGTCTCAAAAACTAAAACATCTTTTCGTTGGGAAATAAATTCTCAATAATTACACGTTGGAAAAAGCCGCAACAGGAATGTTTACTATTTCAATTTTTGAAAACTTACGCCTCAGATTTCAAAAGAGACATGACTTGACTATCGCATCCTCGCATAGTGTTGGAGTTTTATAAATTAAAGCGAAGCCAAATTGGCCTAAATTAAATTGTCTGTCCGGTTGTCCGGTTTGGAAACAACAACAAGCCTTTTATATATGGATGATTTTAAAGTTGTGACCCAAGTAAGACTTAGGTTAGGTAAGGTTAGATGGGGTGATGATGCCACACCGTCTCACTCGGATCTCAATTAATCCACTGCGTTCCCCGAAAGAAGGAAAGGAAGGTATGAGGAGGGGTGGGGAGGAGAATGAGGGAATTTTAGGTATGGGAGACCTCCCTGAACCATCCTGAATTCTTAGTGAATTTTAAGATATTATTCAGTGGCAAGATTGAGATGTCACCAGTTCATCGAAAAAGTATTCTCCGATGGCTTATTTTCTGGTTCTGGCTAAGCTGGGGTATTCACTAAGGATGTGATATGAGCCCTCTTCTGCCTCTTCATCCTAACACCTTCTACATAAGTCAGATGTGCTAATGCCCATTCTCTTCATGTGGGTCCCCATCGAGTTGTGGCCCGTTAGGAGGCCTGGCTGCCTATCTTAAGTACAGTTTTCTCTTTTTTTGTTGAAATATTTGGCCATAGATTTCTTAAAACCCGAGAAGAAGTGTCGATTGTTGGCAATCTGACCTCTTCTGCCTCAAGAAAACTCTAATAAATTCTACTCTTTTCTTGCGCAAGTGGCTAAAATACCGAGTTGTTGGTTTGGCTCGGGTCTAGAGATGACCCGTTTTCGGCCAGTTCATTTGCTATTTCATTTCCATTAATATCACTATGTCCTAATACCCATCTGCGTACTCTAAGTTCGTTACGGCAACGATCCATCAGTATGTACATTGTGATGATTGAGGAAATAGCTTTATTCGCCACCTGGCTGTCTATGAAGATAATCATATTGGCAAGATGTTTTGATGCTTCGCAAACTGCAAGCACTATTGCTTGGAAGACACTGAAGAACTTTGAAAGCTTTATTGATCTGTTAAATGGTGGATTATCTGAATAGATGCCTGACCCAACACCCTCGTTTGTTTTGGAACCGTCCGTTAAGACCGAAACATGATTTGTTAATTTAGGACCCGGTTTTATTGCAGAGTTCCCTTGTTGGGATATCTGTAAGAGCCACTGGGTTGATGTCTATGTGCGGTATAAAATAGCCTGTTTGAGTCAGTGAAGTTCTTTATACTTCTGTGACCGTAGGGGCCCCTTTTCTAATTATAGCTAAATTTCTGCTGCAAGTGTAAAAAGCTATACATGCTTTTTTTGAGGCAGGAAGTCTTGGGCTCATGATGAATCAACCAAGAGAGCATTCTACAATCTCCTGGACGCAACATTCGATATGTGCCCGAAGTACGACGTGAAGATCATTCTTGGTGACTTCAACACAAGATTCGGAAAGGAGGGCATCTTTGGTTCTATAGTCCGAGGACACAGCCTACACGACAAAACTTCAGCCAATGGATACAGGCTGGCGGCGAAATGTTGTCATCTCAAGCATCTGTTTTCCACACCTCAATATACGCAAGGGTTCTTGGCAGTCGCGTGATTAACAAACCTGGTTGACGGAATCGACCAAGTTGCGATAGACGCAAGATAGATATGCCTCCAGCGGCTTGGATGTTCGAACGTTGCGAGGGGCCAACATTGACTCGGATCACTACCTGGTGGTTGCGGATATCCGCTACAACGCAGAGCCGATGCTTTGAAAAAGTTCCATGTCGAGAAGCTAAAATTGACCCCAGCACTTTTGTTGGCCACGTAACTCTTAATTTTTCAGCAAGTTCGCCTCCACCATCAAGTGCAGAGGACCGGTGGAAACACTGTCAGCAAGCCATCAGAAGTGCCGACTCTGATGGGCTGGGTTTCACTAGACGACCACAACGAAACCCATGTGTCGATGGAGAGTTCCAGCTGGCGCACGCAGGTAAAGACGAGGCTACCAGCATAGGCGCCCGCAGGATTTTTTTCCAGGGGAAGATTATTAAAATTTTATTTATTTGGTCTAGGCATAGGGCAGTTAGTTTAAGACAAGAAAATGTGACATTTTATTCGTGTTGACGTTAAATAATTAAAGGAAGCAAATATATGATTTTTCTTCACTCTTTTCCAAAACGGTCAATTATTTCGTTGTAAAAGTTTGTTTGTTCTTTGACAATATTTCGATAAATGTACATCATGCACAACGAATCAAGTCGTTTGTCAGTCATTGTGGATCCAAGCCAAGTTTTTACTTTGCGTAAGGTGCTGAACGATCGCTCAGCGGTTCAAGTAGTTGCTGGAATTGAGAGCCCTATACAAAGAGCTAAAAAAACCGATGGATAAAACTCCTCTACACTGTTCAATAAATCAGAAATGTTTGAAAAATCATTTCCATTAGTCTGCATTTTGTTAAAACTGTACCACATCTTGGACTCCGCCAGGAAATTAATAATTATATCGAATTCTGGACAATCCATAATTTGCATATTTTTTGGTGATAGCTGAAATAGTGAAAATGCAGTATCATTTTCTTCTGAAAAACGTTCTGTAAGCGACATTTTCAGGGAATCAATGTACGGAATATAAATAGCTTTTCTAAAATAACTTTGGGGGGAAGAAGCGGGAAGATTTGGTCGATGGATTTGTTTTTGAATTATTCTTGGACAGGTTAAACCTATGCTCGATTCACTCAAGCATTTTTCCATTACCTCCAATACAGATTTAAAGCAATTGTCAGCATCCTCTCGATTTTGTTGAAACAATTTATTCAAAACACTGACCTGATCTTTTACTGTTGGCAGATTTTGGTCAACGCCCTGTAAAATATTAGCATCAGGTTCTAGCATCGATGAGTAATGTGACATCACAAATAAACAAAGTAAAAAGATCGAATTTGTGCAAGAGTAATAAAGTTGGAGGGCACGTTGCTTTATTATTCTATTACCCTCTTCCGAAAGTTTGCAGTGCCTCAATTACAACAACAATATGCTCTCTCAGAAATCCAATGCTATTGTTTTTGTATTGATGTGTTGATTGTCGTTTTGATGATTGCTCTCTCTATCTTTGCCTATAGATGTGATAAAGCCAACCATCTTCAAATCGACAGTCAACACAATTGATTCCACCCTTGATAAAGATAAAATCCCAAGGCAAACCATGGACCTGAAAACAAAACTGCAAAGAAAATAATGACATTTCCGAACAAAACAAAGAGTAAAATGAAAGGGGCTATACACGGCTTTGCTCAGAGTCAGGGGGGGGGGGAAACCATAGACTCTAATAAAAAAAATACATTTAAACAGTAGTTTTTTTGAAAATTTCCTAGTTAATAACAAAAATAGAACTAGTACGATAGTTCGGTCAGAGCCAACGGGGGGCAGGTGCCCCCTCTTGCCCCTACCTACGGGCGCCTATGGCTACCAGGCAATGCTGCAGAATTGAACAACAGATGCTAAGAGAAGCCCGGGAGCTCTACGGACTGAAAAGAAAAGGGGAACGCCGACTTCTCAGCAGGAAAAAGAGAGAGCACGAGAAGCGGGTTGTCAAGTCTATCAAGGGTTGTAGCGGCAGGGGTAATGTTCGAAAATTTTATCAAAGGGTGAAACGATACACCCAAGGATACAAGACCAGAACGGAAGCCTGTCGAGATGAGAGTGGATATAAAGTAGTAGATACACAGTCGGTGCTGAGGATCTGGAAAGAACACTTCTCTAAAGTCTAGACTACTTAACTGCGAAGACAGCCAACATTCCGGTAGTAGTCAGAACACTCCGTTCAACTTGGACGATGATGGCTAACAATTCCGTCCACCCGACCTAACCGAAGTGCGGCTGCCGATATCCCAACTTATGTCATAAAATGCTGCTGGTTGGAATGGTGATCTATTCAAACCAGCAGGAGATGATTTTGTAAGGAGCGTCAGCATACACCAGTCTATCTGCATAATTTGGTCGTTTGAAAGTATGGCCTGATGATTGGAAACTCGGTATAGTGTGCACCATCCATACAAAATGAGATTTATTGGAATTTGTCTCTTAAACTTCGCTTATAAGATCTTGTCGGCTATCCTCGCTTAAACCTTTGGTCAACGATCTGTTCGGCCCCTATCAGTGTGGTTTTGGGCCAGTCAAGTCAACCGTCAATCAAATGTTCACACTCCGAGATATTAGAAAAAAACAGGAATTCCAGTTCGAGACATACCGGACATAGACATTGTCGGCAGAACGAAGCGAATGTCAAAAAAAAAAACAAACTAGTCTCATAGTCAAAATGCCAAAAGAAAAAGATATTAGAAAGCATAGTTGCATATGGGATCATTTTAAACAAAATAATTTGTAATTATTGTGGAAATTTAATTACCAACAAGGTGGATCAAACGGAAATCTTAATCCCCCACAGATAAAGTATATGCTCCATCTGCGCCTTCTTCATTTTCAACATCTATTTGTGCTACCGCATCACAATCGCAATCATTGATTACAGAGTTCGTTCGCCGGCCACCACCTACCAACCCAACTAACAATTTAACTTGTATAAGCTCCAATTTTCAGAATTTGATAGGCTATTGCTGACATAGAATAATTTTAAGGCTAAATAATGCAAGCCAAGCATTAAACGATTTATTTATTTCAAAATAGCTTGTTTAGTGCCTTTAAAATTGTTCCTATATGAGACTTCATGTAATGAGGTCTGCGGAGACCTGTTGAAGGCCTGCCGAAATAGGTTGCATAAGCTAGAAAAAAAATAGCTTTTATAGAACATTCAGCTGAAAGTAATTACAGACAACTCCTTTACAGTTTCTTTTAGAAAGTAATCGCGCATCATGAAAATGTCGGATAGATGTTTAAATAGTTTGATTTTATTGAGTGTTTCCATTGACCACTTCACCTAAATTAAAACTAAAACTAATGTATTGTAGGTATAACAAGACTGATGATGATGATCAATCATTTCGTATGAGTGGGATTCGCTTTTCTTGTAAAAGTTATTGACTTACGTCGGGAACATTATAGCTTTTGCATCTTGTTAATAGCAAACTTAAGGAAATCAAAAATTAGTTAAATAAATCGTGGGAATTTTTCTTTGGTTGTGACATCTATATTTGCTTCTGTAATGAAATAATAGCTTTTGCATTTTGTTAATAGCAAACTTATACAAATCAAGAAGTGACAGATATTGCCTTCCATTTGAAATGTATATAGCTTTTGCATTTTGTTAATAGCTTGCTTACAGAAATAAAAAATGAAAGCTAAGAAAAAAGAGGAATTTTGTTTTTTTTTTACATTTATTGCCTTCGTTTATTATATCTTTTGCATTTTGTTAATTAGAAAACAAACTTATGCATATCGGAAAATAAAATATTATACATACCTAATTGTCACCTTATGTGAGACTTTGTTATAGTTATAGATCTTAATTACACTACCATCGCACAATTCTATTTGCTTGAAAAAAAAAACTAAGAACTTTTTTCAAACATGTGGTACAGTAAAAAAGGTCATGCATACGTTATAAAATATTGAAAACATTTTAGATTAACTGGTGCATCAGTGGCGATTCCTCTTAGTTAGCAAGTTTATCGCCGCTAAACCAAGAATTTAAATGAATAAATTATATAATGTATAATGTTGAAATAAGATAATGATAAGGTAATTGTAATAATCAATACCATAAATAGAAAAAAAAACTACCCACTTACATACCTATTTTCAAATCATATTTTCCTTCACACAACACAAAACTCCCATCTTCCTATCTGCCTCAACGTTACAATATGCGATACCAAAACCAAATTCCCTACAAAGAGCATTGATATAATAATAAAAAAAAATAGATACCTACCTAACCTACCCACATTGTTCTAACACAGTAAACAACACAAAACTCTCATACAACAACTCTCCCTTGAAAGCTTACAACATCCGCGCTACCAAATTACATACAATTTTTAATAATATCTATTCAAAATACAAATACAAGAGCGTTTTACATACAAAGCCCAGATAAATAAATGAAAGCGTAAGCGTAAGTATGATGCGATAAAGCACGATACATCAGGTATGCAAGCAGCTCCAGGTACCTACTTATTTCCAAAAAAGTGCTCAATTGGCAAAGCGCGATGTAGCTCTGCATTTTTGATATGTTGTTGGGGCATGTTAGAGTAGTCTGTATCTAAGTTTGCAACTTCAAAAAACCTGTGCTTGCTGATGGAAAAATGCAACAGTGAAAAAAACGCTAAGTTCATCCCATTTTTTCCGACATTTTCCTTTATAACTTTAGAAATATGCACCTAAGGAAAAAACCGTTCACTATAAACTTGATTGTTATAAAATTTTCTACAAGACCACATCAGTTTTAAATTTATGCATGTTAATTTGTCTTGCTATCTAACCAAGAATAAAAAATTTAGAAAAACTAAGAAATTTTTAAGCAATCAAAAAAAATAGGTCAAAAATTGTCCAACTGTCCTAAAAATTTGTACCTAATCAAATATTCGAGAGTATTACAAGATGAAATTCGAAAATTCGATCCAAATTGGTCAAATAGTTTTGGCAAGAAACGTGATGTTAACTAAGTGCAACAAGCAATGTTTGCATCACCGCTGTGGTCAAAGTAGAACACTTAAGTTGGCACGGATTTTTTTATATAAAATATTGTTATGATATTTATGTCATTTTGTTTTTGCAACTTTGATATCAATTTTAAAACTTCCGAAAATTATACACTTGGCAAGTAAATATGTAATTTCGTAAACATTTTCGAAACTTTTAAATTCGCTACCAAAGTTGCTTAAAAAAAGATATAAATATTGTAACTATATTTTATGATAGTTAAGGGGTCCAAGTACGTGTACAAAAATCAGTGCCAACTTAAATGTCCTACTTTGACCATAACAATGATGCAAACATTGCGTGTTGCACTTAGGGGCCAGTTATAGCTATCATTGAATACCATCATTGAAAAAGTTAACTGTTGATTTTGAGACATTTAGAAAGTTTAATCCTTGAATATTTTAATGCAGAAATATAGATTACGACTTTAAAATTATTTCTGCTCTAAAAATAAATCATTGCGACCCATATCATCCCCATAACGTCACTTTTAATTTTTCAATGATGAACTACCTTACCAATGATCATTGAAAAAAAATAAAAATTACGTTATGGGGAAGATATGGGTCAAAATGATTTTTTTTGAAAGGGAAATAATTTTGAATTCGTAAGCTATAGTTCTGCATTAAAATATTCAATGATTAAACATTCGAAGGGTCTCAAAATCAACAACTAACTTTTTCAAAGATGGTTTTCAATGATAGCTATAACTGGCCCCTTAATTAACATCATGTTTCTTGCCATAACTTTTTGACCGATTTGGATCGAATTTTTAAATTTCGTCTTGTAGGCTCTAGGCTGTTTGATTCCAAATTTTAAGCAGAAATGGATAATTTTTGACTTATTTTTTGATTGCTTCAAAAATACTTAATTTATTATAATAAAATAGATCATAGTTAAATAATCATCAATTTATTTTGGCATTAAGTCGCTAGAAGTATCTTTTATCTTTTATTTATTGTTTACATAGCTTTGAACGTGAACTAAATTGTTTAAAGATAGGTACATACATACCTTCATACATTAATGTACGTAGGTAAGGTTAAATCAAAGATAATATAACAAGTAAGGATGTCGCACGTAGAACAAAATTGTGTGCCAGAAAATTTCTTGTACCGTGGGTCCACCAACATGTATCTAAGCAAACAAATGCTAAGCAACATGCGAAAGTTGCTGATATTTGTTTTCTTACCCTGTCTTTTGTCATTCTCGTACTCTTTTCTTGTTGCTGGATCGTGGACCTAGAAAAAAAACACATTGCATTTCGTACTGAATTTGGGCTTCTGGCAGTAGGAAGAAAAGAGATGCATCAATGTTTGTTTTTTTTTCGTTTATTTTTGAAGGTATCTGGCAGGCAGATAGAAAAAAAGGGTTGCGATTGCGAGAGAAGAATTGCTTATTGCTTGTATTTTGTTGTTGTTTTTGAGAGGTTTGGAATTATTTTCTTGGTTCAGCACTCTTGTGTCTGTTTTTTTTTTTCTTGATCGTGGCAAGTGCAAAAAAAGGAATTCAAATGTAGGTAGGTAGGTATCTGCATAGATTTAATTTTATTTTGTTGGGTCTTGGTAGGTTAGAATAGAATCAAAACAAAAACAAACTAAAGCACTTCAATTTATTTTTTTATTTTAATTTATTTTATTTTATAAATTATCGATATAAGAAAATATAGATACATAGTTATCATGATAAAAAAAAGGCATGTAGGTACCTTAGTTTATGGGTACGTGGGTTCGTGCGTTGATCTTCTATAGGTAAGTACATGGAGCTAGATCACAAAGGTAAGTACTTCCTCAATATATAGTACGGGTTGGTACACCGTCGTCTTTCAACTCTATTTAGGTAAATTTTTTTCATATTGGGACTTTTTACTGAGAAGAAGAAAATATTTTATTTAAACTAAATAATTTTTGTAATTAAATAATTTTTAAATAATAAAGACGATTTTACAGCTTAGGTTTGAAAAAATATCTACGTAGGTACTTCTACATTATTTATGTATATAATAATAACAATGGTTAGTAGGTAGGAAATAAGGTACCCACCTTCTTCTTTTTTACTTTCGAATTTCATATTATTATATTAAAGTACGTTCCTAGGTTTAAGACGAAAGTTTATTTGATAGAGGGATTTGAACAAACATTTAGGGCAGTTGGCTGAATCAATATTTGAAGAAAATAAAAATGTTGACTTTCTTCTAACAAAGCTTAATCTACCACATGTATCAAGTTTACATAGATGGTCACCTGTTAAAAACATGCAACCAGGTTTTACCAATACGGCTCATCAAGAGTTATTAAACAAATTTAATGGTATGGACAGTCGAACCCGAATTTGTGCTATAGTTTTCGATGAGATTGCTATTAGGAAGGATCTAACCTACAACTGTGCAGTTGATTTAATTGATGGGTTGAAAGATAATGGTTTCGTTCGGTCTAATAACATAGGCAAACAGGTTTGCGTTTTCATGTTACGAGGCCTGATATCAAATTGGAAATGTATGCTAAACTATTTTATTAGCGAGACAAATATAACTGGAAATTATTTACAGCAGATTTTATTGGAAAATCTGGAAATATCCTCTGATTTAGGTTTAATTGTAAAAGCAGTAATTTGTGACCAAGGGCCCAATAATAGTAAATGCTTGTCAAATTTGGGCGTCACAACAAAAGAGCCTTATTTTTTTTTTTCAAATGAAAGGAAATTTTTTTCTTTCTTCGACGTCCCCCATTTAATTAAAAGTTTAAGAAATACCCTATTAAATTCTGATTTAAATACACCAGATGGATTAGTAAGTTTTGGTCCTATAAAAAAGTTATACAATATGGAAAAAAATAACACCACAAAGTCCAAAACTTACACAAAAATACATTGATCCATCTTCGTTCGATAAAATGCGAGTAATTTATGCAGCTCAAGTTCTCAGCAGGGCTTGTGCAGCCGCTTTAGTGAAAGCAGCAGACACAGGTAATTTCATTGAAAAAGACGTAGGTACAGTCAGATCAACTGCGAAATTCATTCAAAGAATTGATAAAATTTTCGACTGTATGAATAGCGGCAGTCTCTATGATAAGAATGTTTATAAATCAGCATTGGATAGAGGGATTTGAACAAACAATAAGGGCAACTTTACTGTTGGCTGAATCATTTTGACGAAAATGAAAATGTTGACTTTCTTCTAACAAAGCGGTTAAATCAAGACATTATTGAAAATTTATTTTCACAAATACCAGCAAAAGGTGGTTACACACAAAATCCTTCTGTTCACGAGTTTAATTTTCTTGTGTCAAAATAATGACGACCAATTTGTTCCATTTTACAAAACACGGTAATTGTGCTGAAGATGAAGATCTGATGCTAACTGCAAAATCATTAAACAATTGCAATAATTTAGAGCGGACAAATACTGAGTTTGAGGGATAAAATACTGCAACGGAAGCTCATATCAATGTACGTTCTAGTGAAATCACTGAAGTTTCCCACTACTTTGAAGAATTATTTGACGAACAAATGCAGGAAGAAATAATTTCAGATTCTTAAATTCCAACAGAAATAACTGCTATGAGGTATTTTGTGGGATATGTTGCTCTAAAAACAATAACAAAACTAAATTGCGTGCAAAGAAAAATGTAGAAAAAAAGATGAGGTATTAACATGCGGGAGTGAAACATTCATTTTCGCTAAAAACTATTCCCAAAACTCTGATTTTGGAAATCTTCGCTCCATCCGATGAATTTTTCAATGTTTGCAGGACTTATATACGTATTTTCAGAGAAGTGTTTGAAATAGAAAAAAAAATAATTAATATAAAACAAGTTATGGTTACGAAGTGTATAGAAGAAAAGAGCTTAACAAATATTTCTTGGTTTGATTAAGAAAATTCCTGTTACTCTCACAGAGTAAAAGCCCTTATTTTTTAATTTTAGTTTTACTAAGGAAACACTGCGCGTGGACAACGACAAAGTTTAAGACAATCAGAAAAGAAAAAATAAAAATTTTGAAAAGTTAATTCCACTGTTATTTCCCAAATTAAAACTTTTTCTGTCTTGTTTTCTAAGTTCAACTAAAATTGAAAAAAAATCTATCGTTTTATGGTGAGCGCTCATAAACTAAGTTCACCAGCAATAGGAATTTACCTGGTCAGCCAAGGAATTATTAATTGTATGGCTCTTTTTCTTCTTTCGCTTTTATATCATAACTTTTTAATTTTTTGTTCTGTTGCAAAGACTTGTAGAAAAATATTATTTAAGGTTCTGTACACATCAAAATATTCATCCTATATGTACGACATATGTACCAGTACCTACATATACATTTTAAAATCAGAGTGCTGGCAATTTTGACTTAGCAAAGTGTAAAAATATCGCTCCTGATGTATTTTTCTTCACTTTTTGTTAAATGACGTTTCTTATCACCTCAAACGCATATTAATAAATACCTTAAATGAACTTATTATCTTTGAAGTATGAGTAGGTATCTATCTGGCTTTTTTTTCATGCGACGAAATAGTCCACAGATTTGTTTATTTAATGATAAATTTGAGTGATTCCAACATTTTGAATATATTGAATAAATTCTTTATAAAAAACTGAAGATTATGGGACATATTCATTGTTGCCGATAAACCCAGGTTTTACTAAACTGCAGCTTATGCCAATTAACTAAATGACTAAATGAATACAGAATGGATTCACTTATAAATTGTTGGTCTTATATTTTTATAAGATGATTAACTTTTAACACTACACAAATAGCTTAAAATATTTTGAAATGATAAACTTAAAAAAAATAGAATCAAAGTCCAAAAATTCAACTAAACCTAGGTTTTACTTAGACACAGCTTAAAATTACAACGCCCCTATGTTTACTTATTTTCAGTGACAAAATATATAAACTTCTGTTGTTAGAGCTAGTCACTATTGAGTTTTATTTATAAAATAGAATGCTCATGGACAACAAGAATAAAAAAAATGAATAAATAAAATTAAATTCTAATACTAATAATGTTCAAAGAGAACAAAATATAGAATTTTATTGAAAGTAATAAACTACTCTAACTACTTTTGAACAACTGCATTCAAAGTAACGACAAAATATAAAAAAAATCACAAACATGGCTTTCTATCATGCTGCCAGAAGTTGGATACTTTTTGACAAGACCCCCAAAATAAGTTTATTTATGCACAATAAATCGAATAAACAACCTTGCTCTTCTATACCATTTGAGTTAAAACCTACCTACATTTATTGTTTATCTACAACTTTTTATGTAAAAAAAATAATAAAAATGTTATGAGCCAACAAATTCATTCCATTAACTCATACAAAACTTTCCTACCTAGGTAAGTACCTATGTACCTACACACAGATATTTTTAAACCTTAGATATATTTAAACCTAAGCTGTAAAATCGTCTTTATTATTTAAAAATTACTTAATTAAAATATTTGCATAGGTATTCTTCTCAGTAAAAAATCCCCTAATACCTATACATTATGAAATGTACCTTAATAGAGTTGAAAAACGACGGTGTACCAACCCATACTATATATTGAGGAAGTACTTACCTTTGTGATCTAGCTCCATGTACTTACCTATAGAAGATCAACGCACGAACCCACGTACCCATAAACTAAGGTACCTACATGCCTTTTTTTATCATGATAACTATGTATCTATATTTTCTTATATCGATAATTTATAAAATAAAATAAATTAAAATAAAAAAATAAATTGAAGTGATTTAGTTTGTTTTTGTTTTGATTCTATTCTAACCTACCTAGACCCAACAAAATAAAATTAAATCTATGCAGATACCTACCTACTTACATTTGAATTCCTTTGTTTGCACTTGCCACGATCAAGAAAAAAAAAACCAGACACAAGAGTGCTGAACCAAGAAAATAATTCCAAACCTCTCAAAAACATCAACAAAACACAAGCAATAAGCAATTCTTCTCTCGCAATCGCAACCCTTTTTTCTATCTGCCTGCCAGATACCTTCAAAAATAAACGAAAAAAAAACAAACATTGATGCATCTCTTTTCTTCCTACTGCCAGAAGCCCAAATTCAGTACGAAACGCAATGTGTTTTTTTTCTAGGTCCACGATCCAGCAACAAGAAAAGAGTACGAGAATGACAAAAGACAGGGTAAGAAAACAAATATCAGCAACTTTCGCATGTTGCTTAGCAATTGTTTGCTTAGATACATGTTGGTGGACCCACGGCACTAGAAATTTTCTGGCACACAATTTTGTTCTACGTGCGACATCTTTACTTGTTATATTATCTTTGGTTAAATTTTATATTTTTTTCAACGCAAAATCATATAAATATATGATGTAGATATTTATGTATATAATTGTTATAGAAAGTAACGATTTTAATGATAAAGTCATCGAAAATGTTGTGTCCGTCGAACGACGAATTTATGTATCGATAGATTTTTAAACTTTTATTTTATATCATTTATTAATGTTTTTTTATTAATTGTCGTTATCAATAAAATTAAAAATAATATAATTTTTTTTTTATTTTAACCTTCCCTAGACCACGTAGCTAAACCTATACTAAGGACCAGGAATCGCCACTGTGGTGCATATGAAAAATGTTAGTTTAAAATATATACTTACATATGTTATATATTTTTCAAACACTTAAAGATTGTAACGATTGATACTTTAAGGGCCCAGTTATAGCTTTCATTGGAAACCATCATTGAAAATATTAATTGTCAATTTTGAGAGATTTTGAAGTAAAAATATATGATTATTTTGATGCCAAAGTAAAGCTTATTGACTTAATATTTATTTCTAGGTAAAAATAAATTTTATTTGGTACAACTTTTCTCATAAAATAACTTTTAATTTTTCAATGATGAACTACCTTACCAATGATCATTGAACAAATTAAAAGTTACGTTATGGGGAAGATATGGGTCAAAATGATTTTTTTTTGGAGGAGAAATAATTTTGAAGTCGTAGTCTATATTTCTGCATTAAAATATTTAATGATTAAATCTTCCAAGGGTCTCAAAATAAACAGCTAACTTTTTCAATGATGGTTTTCAATGATAGCTATAACTGGCCCCTAAGCAGTGGCGATTCTTGGTCCTTAGTATTGGTATAGGTACGTGGTCTGGGAAGGTTAAAATAAAAAAAAAATAATACTTTTTTTTTAATTTTATTAATAACGACAATTAATAAAAAAACGTTAATAAATTATAGGTGTAAAATAAAAGTTTAAAAATTTATCGATACATAAATTCGCTTCGTGGCGTCGTTCGACAGAAAAAAAAAATTTCCGACTTTGTTGTGGTCAAAGTAGGACACTTAAGTTGGCACTGATTTTTGTACACGTACTTTGAACCCTTAACTACATCATATCATAAAATATAATGTTTATGCTTTAGGTCTATATTTGTATCTAAGTTTCTAAATCAGACGACGTTTCAAAAGTGGTTACGTTTTTCTTCAGGTCTCAAGAACAAAGTTTTTAATATTTTATAGCTTCAATTTTTAAAAATTATAAACAATATACTTCCAATTTTTTTCTTATAAAAATAATATCAAGGTTTAATCCTCTTTTGGTTGTATTTTGGTTTTTGAATGCAACTATAATTCTTTTTAATATTAAGAAATGTCTTGAAAAAGACGTTTTTTTTAAATCAAAAGTTTGAATAATAATAAATATTTCAAACTCAATTTATTATATTTTTTTTTCCTAAGTTGCATATTTCCAAAGTTATAAAGGAAAATGTCGGAAAAAAGGGGTGATTTTAGCGTCTTTTTTTTCCACTGTTGCATTTTTCCTGCAGCGAGCACAGGTTTTTCGAAGTTATAAACTTGGCTATATACTACTCTAACATGCCCCAACAACATATCAAAAATGCAGAACTGCATCGCGCTTTGCGAATTTAGCACTTTTTTTTTGTGTAATTATTGACTGTGCTAAAAGAACTCAATCTCAATGTTTACTCATAGACCCCTTTCACACAAGGAAACTGAGTTGCCGGCGATTTTTAGTTTATAGGCGAGAAGGGCGTAAAAGGAAGACAACAAATTTCCCCTCACACCCTTCTCGCCTACAAACTAGCCAGTTTCTGGCAACTCAGTTTCCTTGTGTGAAAGCCGTCATATGAATCAAAGAACACTAATAACAAAACAATGCATTCATCCTTCCTACCGCATTTTCCTAGAAACATATGAAAGCAAAAAAAAAAAATGAAAAAACGTACCCAAAATGTAGGTACCTGGAGCTGCTTGCATACCTAAGGCGCCAGTTATAGCGATAATTAAAAAACATCAGTAAAAATTTTCTTTTGGATAATTTGCTGTGTTAAAAAAAGAATTGAAAAATTAAAATGGTACGAATCGATGGCAAATCAATAAAAATATTTTTTTCTGCCAAAAAATAATCCCAAGGACGAATAATTTTTGTAAAAAAAGCATTTATTTATTTTACTGATGGAAATTCGTTTTACTGAACAGCTGATTGTCAAAACCCAAAAATGGAACATTTCGTTTCAGTTTTCTATGTTCCACTTTTTTTACTGTTCCACTCATCAGTAAAAAAATTACTGAAGCAATTTACCTCATTAAAAATAATAAAAGGTTGTTGCTGGAGGTTTGACATTTAATTACTTATAGAATTTTAATGATTGCTATAACCGGCTGTAATTAAAAAATTCCAGTTTTCACCTGGTTCAACTTTTACTGATTGTTTTTAATTATGGCTATAACTGGCCCCTAAGGCGCCAGTTATAGCGATAATTAAAAACCATCAGTAAAAGTTGAAACAGGTGAAAACTGGAATTTTTTACGTACGGGCGGTTATAGCAATCAGTAAAATTATATCAGTAAATTAATGTCAAACCCACAGCCGCAATCTTTTATTTATTTTTAATGATGCAAAATGCTTCAGTAATTTTTTTACTGATGAGTGGAACAGTAAAAAAATGGAACATAGAAAACTGAAACGAAATGTTCCATTTTTTGGGTTTTGACAATCAGCTGTTCAGTAAAACGAATTTCCATCAGTAAAATAAATAAATGCTTTTTTTACAAAAATTATTCATCCTTGGGATTATTTTTTGGCAGAAAAAAAATATTTTTATTGATTTGCCATCGATTCGTACCATTTTAATGTTTCAATTATTTTTTTAACACAGCAAATTATCCAAAAGAAAATTTTTACTGATGGTTTTTAATTATCGCTATAACTGGCGCCTAATGTATCGTGCTTTTTCGCATCATACCTACGCTTACGCTTTGCTGTGCTTTGCTTAGGACATTGTGTAGTTAAACGCTCTTTTATTCTAGATTGTATTGTATTTGTGTTTGTATTTGTAATTTGTATAGATATTATTAAAAATTGTATGAAATTGTGCAGCGCAGATGTTGCAAGCTAAAATGTTTCAAGGGAGACTTGTTGTATGAGAGTTTTATGTTGTGTGTCTGCAGGAAAATATCTATAATTGAGAACAATATGGGGGTAGGTTAGGTAGGTATCTATTTTTTTTATTATTGTACCAATGCTCTTTGTAGAGAATTTGGTTTTGGTATCGCATATTGTAACGCTGAGGCAGATAGGAAGATGGGAGTTTTGTGTTGTGTGAAGGAAAATATGATTTGAAAATAGGTAGGTGGGTAGATTTTTGTATTTATCGTATTGATTATTGTAAGAAATCATTATCATTATTTCAACATTGCCATTTGTTACTTTTTGAAAATAAAAAGTACATCTTATAATTTATTCATTTAAATGTTTGGTTTAGCGGCGATAAACCTGCTAACTGAGAGGAATCGCCACTGCCCCTAAGTTCAATTTTCTTAAACCCAATTATGGGTACCAATGTTTAATGAAAATTTAGTTTGATTTGTTTGGGCTTGAGGTATCAACTCATTAAAATTTTTACACGCAAATGGTATATTGCCAATTGGCCTGATGTGTTGCGTGGTGGCCTACTAATCGAGAGGAGCTGAGTTCGATGCTCGGATTCTGAAATTTAATGTGAGTAAAATTTGAACTTTTTCAAATAAAATAAATTTCTATACATTTCAGAATAAATATAAAAGCGGTTCTAACTCCCTAACGTAATGGTTCAATGGAAGAAAAAATAAAAACAATAATAATAATAAAATAAAATTTAAAGCAACGTTTTTTTTGTGAGTCATTTGATTTGATTGTGAGTCATTTGATTTATTCGGCCTGTAAGTCAATCTCTTATAAAAGTCAGATAACTTGTTTAGTGGAGCAATAACACTATTTTGCTTTGTTTATTTTATCAATAAGACTTTCCATGGAAAGCTATTTAATTATATAGAACTTTTGGTCAAATGTTTTAAGGAAATGAAATAGCTTGTATAATATGCGCCAAACTGATTTGCTTAAGGTCTTTATTAGTTGCTACACAAATAAGAAAATAGCTTGTATAGACACTTAAACAAGTTAAATTGTAAATTGTTAGTTGGTAATAAAGTCCATCAAATTGACCAACAGATAGTGAAAATGATTGCCAAAGGTCATCATGCCTTCAGGATGGTGGAAGAACCTCAGTTTAGAACCTTAGTGTAAATGATTTCAAACTGTCCTGAATACCAATTTGCCGTACAGAAAAAAATTAACGGACACTTTGATTCCAAATACATACATAAAGCTGGTAGATGAAATTAAAGCAACATTGGAAGTGACATCAGCAGTATGCATCACACACTTGGAGTTACAGCTCATTACATTGATGCATCCACGCTTATATGTTCGGCGCTGTTTGCTTGCGACAAGTACACCGACGGTCATGATGCCATAAATGTATGTAGAGTTCTAGAAGAGATCTTAAATGAGTGGAGGATTTCTCATAAGATTACTGCCGTTGTAAGCGATATTGCTGCCAACAAGTTAGCAGCTGTAAGGTTGACTGGGTGGCGCTACATTGGATGTTTCGCTCATTCTCTGAATTTAGTAGTCCAGAAATCAACTTTAAAGATATCAAGTACACTAGTGGAGTATTTTAAAAGAAGTGCACAAGGGCTACAAAAACTAAAAAAGACATTCAAAAGCATATGAATATGGCCGAGTTAAAATTGAAGCAGGACGTTCCCACTCGTTGGAATTCAAACTTTGAAATGCTCGAGCGCATATTCAAAATCAAGGACGTCGGAATTACAGTCATTGTCCTCAACCGAAGTGATCTCTCTTTAGATCTTCGAGACTGGAAAATAGTAGAGAAATTATTGCCACTAAAAGAGATAACGACCCAAATATGAACATAATTGCGAAAAAAAAACGTACCATTATCGAATAAATAGTTTTAAATAACTTACTACAAAGGTCTCTTTGTAAATTTTGCCCTTAACACGATGAGGTTGATGTAAGGACCATTAACTTTGTTTTAATTGTGATACACTTAAAGGACCTCCCAGACCAAGGCGAAACATTGGCTAATGACGACGAAACAACAATAACAACATGTTGCTATGATTTACAACACGTTGTTGTTATTGTTTCTTCTTCTTCAGCAATGTTTCGCCTTTTTTAAGATCCTTAAATTATCAGGCTTATTAATATGTTAGTACCATTTATATGTTATTGATCGCCACAAATGCCGTTACTTTGTGTCGTAGGGAAAATTTTATTTCAAAATGTAACTTTCTTTTATTTCTTTGCAAAATGACATTTATTTTTTTTTGACATTCTGAATATCTTTACTCAAAAGGTAAAGTAGTTATTTTTATACTATAAGAAAACTATTTCGAATAGAAAGCTTAAATTTCATCCAAACATCAATTATAAACTATTATTTCCGAATTAAATTTAGAATTTTAGATAATCAGTTAATAACAAATGTTTATAAAAGCCAAAAACTTTCTTAAGCCTTTTTGACTTTTTTTCTTTGTCTTTTTAAAGTTGTCTTAACTCACTTTCAGGCACATTAAAATATTCTATTCTTATTGTTTCCCCATTTCGAAATAGTTGATTATGTATAATAAAAGTAAATTTAAATAAAAATATCAAAATGGAAAACCGGCCTAAGTCGACATAAAGATTTAATCTAAAGAAAAAATTATTTTGGAAAAATGGTTTAATTGAACTTAGTGCTTTTTCCTTATTATGTAAATTGTTATTTGTAGTAGGTAGGTATGGTAAAACAGGCTTAGTTGGAATAAAGACGATATTCCAAATGCACATTTTTTAATATAATTGATTTTGTTGTAACAAATTCAAAAAAATAGTCTTGCAGGTGACATACAAACAAGCCGATTACACAGAATTGTAGCAAATTGTGTGCAAATAAAACCTTTTTTGGCTTAAGTCAACTTTAACCTTTACTTTTTGTGTAAAGAATTAAGCTTTCGTTTAAAGAGAACCTTTTTCACAAGGTACATAAACTCCTTAATGAATTATAAGCCGGCATGGACTCTAGATTCAAAGAGCTAGAAAAAAATATGCGTTACACGGAATGCACCATACTTGATCCTCGATTTAAAAACAACACAGTGTTTAGAAATCAAACTGTATATGAATCTGCAATTAAGATTTTGGGAAGCAAAATAGGTTACGCTCCTCTCGCTCCAGATATTATTGTTGCATCACATGAAGAACCATGTGCTCCTTCATGTAGCACCTCTACGGTTTTTTGAAAAGAAATAGGTAGTATCTGGGACGAATATGATTCCGACATTTCAAAAACAAAACAAACAAGTAGCAGACTTGTTGACGTAATAAAAGAGTTTGACAGATACTTAACGGAAGACCTGGTGCCTCATCACGTAAAACAAAAACGATCGAACGATATATTTTTGGAGATAGCTGTCTTTATTTTTCTCTACTAAAGTGATACATATAGTAATATTGGAAATGATATCGTCCAATCGTTTTTGTTTTAGGTGATGAGGCCCCTGTTAAATCGAAAGATGGATCCTTTAGTATGGTGGAATGAGCATCAATTTAAGTACCCTCATGTATACAAATTATTCAAATACTATAAGTTTTCTTTTAAAAAAAATATTTTTCTTTATTGATTAACAACGTGTTTACAATTTGGAGGTTGACTTAGAACTAAACTTTGAACAAACATTATTTGATTAATTTAATTGTAACAATAATAAAAATGCAAAATTGAATTTCCCACACCTCGGTCGCTGGCTGCATGCGCGGATGTATCCGATGACCACTGTGTGAACTGGGGAAACGGGAACATTGCTGATGCGGCGGAACATATCGTGGGAAGTTGATGGAAGTTTAATATTTGAATATCTGGATGTTGCTGTTCCCAGCGGGAAAAATTCAAAAATTCATTGAGGAAAAATCAGCTTTTTCCTTGAGGAATGGCAGCTGCACCGTCCACAGCTGATTCCTTTGATGAAATTAACATGGGCATGTCCTAGGCGGGAAGCACATGCTGAAAATCCGATGCAAGTTCGCCAACGAAATCACTACTTCGTTGGAAGTTGTTTATTCACCGACCCAGATGATGAAAAACATGGTGGTTGCATAATCTATGAATTCACTGCATAAACGTATCTGGTTTATTCATCAGTTCAATATTTTCGATGAAAATGGTAATGAAAATTCAATAATCAAATCACAATATATAGAAGTAGGTAGTTGTTTATTCAGCAATTAGTTAATTCAATATGAAAAATGTGAAGAAAATTAAATAAATAGTAAATTCATTAACTCTTCTGTATTGTGAATTATTTGTGATTGGTTATTTAAAATATAGAATTAAAACTTTAAATTAAAGTTAAATCACTAGGTCAGTGGTTGTAAGTTAATCACCACTTCATATGCGAAGTGGTGATTAACCAAAAAACTGAAATACTTTGAGAAAATCTGAGATTGCCTCTTTTTAATGGAAATTCATAAGTCCTCTTATAATATTTACTGTCAGTAGACAATGTGAACGCAGAAAACACAAAAAAAATCAACTTCTATCAAAACACACAATGGCGGTGCACACTTAACAAAGCATATGAGTGGACATAGACGATGAACTGATGAACTTCTACATGACTTTTCAACAGTTTTTTCATCTTATAATTTTCCATATCAAAAGCAATTTTTAATTCAACGTCAGAAAGGGTTTTTTTCTAAACACAAAGCAGAAAGTGGGTTCAAATCAATGAACTGAGGAAACCTTGCATGACTCTTCACTTATTAAATCTTTACATGTCGTTTCCTTGTATTATCTGGCTAGTGGATTGATTGCTGTTGTCTTGTTGTTTTCTACACACAAAGCTAAAAGTAGGTTCAAATCTATGAACTGAGGAAACCTCGCATGACTCTTCACTCACTAAATCATTGCATGACGTCTCCTTTTATTATTTGGCTAGTGAATTGATTGAAGAATTCAGCTATAAAATTCATTGGGGACGATATTTCCCGCTGGGTTGTTAACTTACACTATACAGCTATATTTTGGATTGATTTAGCATACAAGCAGCATCCGTTCCATGTGAGCGGGTGTTTCCGGCAACTGGCCAGATAATAAACGAAAGAACTTTACTAAGACCAGAGAATGTAAAAAGACTTGTTTTGTTTTGCATTCAAATTTGTAAGACTCGAGTATATGTATTTTAAATATTTAATACTTCCAATAATTCCTTTGTAATGAAACAAATAAGACTAAACTGATCTGTGAATCGTATATTTTAATGCAGTTAGATACAAAAAAAATTAATGAAGAATTTTAAATTTAATTAAACATTAAATAAACTGATCTGTGAATCGTATTCTTAAGATAAGAAAATGAATTGAGAATTTTAAATTTAATTAAACATTAAATATTTAATAATGCGATAAGAACATGAGTTAAGAATCTTTACTTTAACTTAATATTAAGATTTCACTCAAAACTGTTATACCTTTACTTAATTTGAAAAATGTATTTTGTTTATTTTTTTTTGTAAGTTGGTGCTTTTTTTATTTATTAACTTCCCATTGGAAGATATTGTAATTGGTGCGATTTGTCGAATTGAAAATTTTGACATATCTTCACGTTTTGAGGCCTCTAAAATAAGAATTCGTCGTTTTTAGCAAGATGTCTGTATGTGTGTATGTACGTACGTTCGGGGTAATTTTTTCGTCCACCATATCTCGAGAATGACTAAAGACATCGACTTCTGATAGATTTTATTTTACAGATAATATTGTCATAACGTGCTGAAAAGGTTTTCTAACAAATTCAATAAACTGTTTTTTTACTACAGCAATTTAAAAAGGAGCTGTAAAATGTCATTTATCTGGAATATCTCGAGAACGGAATAAGATATTCACTTCAGACTAATTTTAATTTACACATAATTACACAATACCAAATTGGTAAATATTAAGAAAAAAAAATCAACATTTTTTTTTTTTTAACTAAGAAAAACAATTGAAAAATAATTTTCGTCTCAAATATTTCAAGAACAAAAAATTATTCAGAACCCAGTCTTTTTTTTTTTTTGTACATATTATGACGTAGTCAACAACTGATAATTTTTAAAAAAAAAATTCAATAAACAGTTTTTTTTAGAGCAAAACATCTGGAATAAAATCTATTAAAAATTCTTATCAAATTTTTTTAAACTCAAATATTTTGAAAAACAAACAATGATATCGGTTTCAAAATTCTACCAAAACTATATATACCTATACCACCTATATGTTGTGTAATTTTGAGATTTTTGAAACCACCCACAACTTTTTAAAAATGTTTAATTTCTTACACTCAAAATCGCTACAAAATTGAAATTTTGCATATGACACTTAGTTTGCCTTTTTATATTCTCTAAAACCATGTTTTTTTTTTAAGTACACTCCCCTGATTTTCGTATTTTTTGTAGCCAATAGTCCGTTTTGAAATAATTGGCTTAAACAATTAATACCTACCTCTACACCGAGAAGAGTTAGGAAAAAAAAGTACAAAATACAGGCAATGTCACAATTTGCCCTGTATCTCTATATCTAAACCTACATATATACTGATTATCCGAAAACCCAAAGTTATGACACTATATATACTCTATCACCCACCACTTATAAATAAGTATATGGTTTTCAAGTGCACCAATGGGAAGTTAGTAGTGTGGGTCGACCCCAGACTCATTTTTTCAAAAGTTATTTAGACCATATTTTAACGTGATTCAAAAAAATTATTTTTTTTAATTTTTATTCCTTGTTTTGCTTTTTAAGTTCAATAAAAATGCTATTTTTATGGTAAATATGCCAATATATTTCGAGGATAATACTCATCTTCAGGGTCTATAAATTAACATATGTGCATTAGCGTTTTTAACAATATTTTAATAAAATATGTAAATACATTATCTAAGATACTATTTCTTTAAAAATAAAACATACAATATAACAAAAATTGACTACAATGAAATCAATTTAATTTGAAAAATTTAATTTGATGAAAAACAAAAATTCTATTATTAACAAAAAAAAATTTTTTTATTGAACTTAATAAAGCAAAACAAGGACTCAAAATTAATTCAAAATAGTTCAGCAAAATATCTAATAAACATAACATTTAAGTGAATTTTTGTTTTTTTTCTTCTGTAACTGTAAATTGAACTTAAATGAACGACTCTCACTCAAATGAACTAAACTGCCCAACTCTTATATAAATAAACCAAGCTTTGTATTTCATTTCTTTTTTTTTATAATAAATGTTGGGAATTATAACTCGATTAATAATTAATAACAGACGCCATAGTGAACAAAGGTATTAACATTTATTGTGATTTGTGTTAGTAAAGAAATATTATACCAATACCTAATATTTTTCTGTAAGGGATAATCTAAGGACTTTGCGGCGTTCCCTTCGAAATGGACAAAATCTATTCGAAGTTACAACTGAGGAGCACTTCATTGAATTGTACAGATTCCCGAAGCACTAATGCATGGATTTAATTGACGAATTAAAGCTATTCAAAATACCATTCAATGCGCTTCCATGTCACGTGAAAGTGTTAAGCGCTCTGAGATTTTTTGCAACGGGTAGTTTTCAACGTGCTGTTGGACAAGAGTCATTATCATCTTCATCATTGTCCTTCCGTCGCGTCGGTGAGTCGCTGTGTTACAGAGATATCCACTGCTCTGAATAGGATAGCGCATAGATATGTTTAATTTCCTGGGACAGAAGAATTTCCAAACATAAAAATTCTATGAAAAATATGATTTGCCATTTATAATAGGATTAGTTGATGGGGCTCACATCAAAGTGTCAGCTCCTCCAAGGGAAATAGAACATGTTGTCTACCGCCGAAAAGGCGGACATTCAATAAATGTTTAAATCGTTTGTGGTGCTGATTTTATTATTTTGAGTGCTTACGCTCAATACGGAGGGACACAGACAGCCCAGGATGTTAAGGTTTGGCGACGATCCAGATTCCAGAGCAAAGTCAATCGTAGAACATTTGAACAATGAAGGAGAACGACATTTTTGGCTACTAGGAGATAGTGGTAACCCATTGCAGCCGTGGCCCATGAATCATGACGCCCATTCTCTCAGATCATTCTGAAGTAGAAAACCGGTCTAACGTAACACACAAGAAGACAAGGGATATTGTGGAGCGATGCATCGGTATACTTAAAAGCAGATTCCGCTGCCTGGCTAAAGAAAGGCTATTATTTTATTGCCCAGCTAAAGCAGGAATCATAGTCAATGCTACACAATGTATTGATCAAAGCCAGAATTCCAATTTTGGAGGATGTAGATTTTGAAAACGAATTTGAAATGGATTTAAATTACTTTGATGATGCACACTCCAATTCAAACACAATCCTAAAAGAAGGCAGGCGCAACCAAATCAGAATTGTTGGACAAGCATTTGCTCTTAAAAAAAAATATTATAAATATTGTCTGAAAATATAAAAATTGCAAATAAATAATACGCGCCTACATTTTTTTTTTTTTTTAATTTTACTTCGTCAATCGGTCCTCTTTGTTTATTTTGTTTTTAATTTCCTGGTATTTTCATTGGCAAATGATAGGTATTATCAGTTTTATCTAAAAAAATATTAAATTTAATTAATAAACTGTTAAATATTATGAAACAATTTTTTTTTACATTTGTTAATAGTTGCCTTCTTATGAAACTCTAGTTTATCTTCGGAAACATATTTATTTACTGCTGTCACTTCGTATTTTTTTACATTAATGATTTTTATTTAAATTAATTTTTCAAGTCCTAAAACAAATTTTAATTATCAAACAAAAATACAGTGGACATAATACAGTGGAATTAAGAAAAATAGTTTATTCATATTCAACTTATACATGGTTAGGCCTTACAAAACGCTAAAAATGTAGGCTTATTTTACATACAATACAATACATTATTTATAGGTACAGAACATCCTGAGGAATCTTGTCCTCTCCACTTGCTGGTGCACCTCTTCACTCTATAGATGATGCCTTAATGATCTCCAAAATAATAATCTTTGTTAATTATTTCATCAAGTATGAAGAAAACTATAAATATTTGTTGCGAGGCAAGAGGATGTAGCAAGAGGAGTAGGTGTAACGGTGGTGAAGGAAAAAGGAAAAGATAGGATATACGGAAACGGATTGGAAGGAAGGGAATGGAATGTAAAGTTCCAAGGGACGCGGCCTGCTCGCGGTGCACGGCAGTTAGCTCGCCGGAATGGGGGGGATCTTGCCCATGGAACTCGGTCTCACCTACCAACAAAAACATTTATCAAGCCTGAAGAAAAAAAACAGCTAAATTGGAAGACCGCGTACGGACTTCACCACACTAGGGTGCTACTGATGTCGGTGCAGCATATGCAGGGGCGTATACAGCTTTAGTTCTTGGGGGGGGGGGTCATGCCAAAAAAAAATAACACAAACTAATATTTGTTTAAAGTCAAGTGCCTTATATTTTTTTTTTTTCATATTTTACTGTGCGTAGCTATATAAAAGAAAAGGGAAAAAATCTTAATTAACTATACTAAAGGGTTTTCCAATAGGTTCGGGTTGATTTTGACAGCTTGTGGTGGCCATATTGTTTCTTTTACTTTCGGTTAGAATATCCTCTTTTAATCAGTTACTACAGACAAATCATCATGGTGAGTTACAGCGTCGAGCAACACGTACAAATGATGTTTTAGAGCAGTTAGAAGTTTTTCCCAATTTTGGTCGAAAAATCTTCTTTAGCGATGAGGCCCATCTTTGGATGAATGGGTACGTGAAGCAAAATTGCCGGATTCGAGACGATACTAATCCACGCGAGATTCACGAGGTGCCAATGCATCCAAATAAAGTTACTGTTTTGTGTGGATTTTGAGCTGGATGCCTGGTGGCGTCATCGGTCCGTACTTCTTCGAAAATGATGCTGGCCAGGCCATCACCATCAACGGCGATCGCTATAGGTCGATGATCACCATCTTCTTGTGGCCTAAATTGGATGGCATGGACACTGAAGATATATGGTTTCAACAGGATGGCGCTACGTGCCACACAGCTTAAGACACAATCGATATTCTGCACGAGCGGTTTCATGGCATGGTTATCTCGCACCGAGGCGACGTGAATTGGCCACCAAGATCGTGTGATTTGAACCCTTTGGACTTTTTCTTATGGGGATTTCTTAAGTCGCAGGTCGTTGCGAATAAGTTGCAAACCACCTCGACCCTCAAAGACAACATAATCGATGCCATCGGTCAAATTCAGCCTGATTTATGCGCCAAAGTCATCGAAAACTGGACCTGTCGAATCCGCGCCACCCAGCGAAGACGGGGCGGCCATTTGAACGATGTTATATTACTATAATAGGGCTCTCAAATAAAGATAAAACCTTATTGATATTTTGTTTTATTCAATTTTAAAATCGACCCGCCCTTAATGGGAAACCCTATAATACATTACCTTTGTTAAAAATAAGTTAAAATAATTTAAAATCGTTCATATCCTGGAAAAATATATCGTTTCTTAACTCATTTAATTTCAAGACAGTTAGGAATCAATAGGGCGTGAAATAGCAGGCTACGAATGTAATACTAAATTTTCACTACGCAAAGTTAGGCAATTTCGTTGAAAATACATATATATTTCGAACTGCCAAAACCAATTCAAAATGAAATGAGCTACCTATACTAAAAAATTAACAAATTTAAGACGGAAACACTTTTTTCGTATTTGCAAAGTTAACTCATTTTTGGTTCCAAAGAAAATAAAAATAAACAACTGAGTCGAACGAACCTTTATTGGCTGGACCAGTGACCGAGCTCTTCGTTTTTATTCCTGACTGTTACATTTTTTATTTCGGAGGGCCTCAGCAACAGCATACAGCAATCTCCAGTTGCCTGACCAAAAATATATCAGTTTAGCTAGCTGTCAAAACACTGAGGAAAAAAATTTTTGGATTCGCTTGATCATTTGTTTTGAATTTTATTCAGAATTTATTTTAATCCTATCAAAGTTTTTATTTCAGCGAATTGAAGTTGCAGGAAAAATTAGTAAAATATCATAGATACTGTGCACTGTTTTCTGTTTCTTAATTTTAGTAAATAGATATCTATAAATATTCACTACTGAAAATGAAAACAATAGCTCTGATTTTCAAAAATGACCACTTGTGTAAATTGCTCTTTTTACAATAGTGGAAAACTAAAATACATTACATATTCGTATTATAATGTGAACAAATTTCACGAGTGATTTTGATATGCTTCTGATTTGAAAAAATGTATGTCTCTAAGACTGCCACCGATGGAAAAGTGATTACACCTTACAAAATAAATATGTACATCAAATATACCTAATCTTTTTATCTTTCTTACCAGTAAGCCTTTCTGATAAAAATAATGGACAAAGTTGTTAAATTCTACGAGCCTAGTCGCTTTTCGTCAATAATTCCATCCGACTGGTCAAACGGTTCACCGCAAGGAGTTCCAAAAAATCTCCTTTACCATAGCTATTGGCTTTTGCATTATGGGATTCATAGGTTACTTTGTAAAAGTAATCCACATCCAAATCAATAACAGTATTTTTCGATCGTAAATGTTGAATAAGTGCAAACAAAATCCTTTCATAATAGGTTTTCATCATAGTTTTATATATTTATGTCTTTTATCGTTAACATTAATATTTTTTGGTTAGAATAACTATAAATCGAAAGTTATCACTTTTTTTGCTTTAAAAAAAATCTGTCATACAAACAAAACAATTTCGGTATGTGTGTTTAAAGATTTTATTTTCAGAAAAAATCCTATTAGTTTTTACTTTACTGAGTGAAAATTTGGTAACAACTCCGCACTTTGATTTCTGTTTGGTTTAACAGGTTTTGGATGTCATCTCAAAACGGAAACTAGCCTATGCATATATTTTAAGATTTGAATGCATTATCATATTATGAGAAGTTTGTTGTTATGTTAAATTTGAGGTACGAGGAAGAAAATCAAAGTATCATCGATTGACTACAAAATAACGTAGGTATTCCATTGCCATGAAAATTAAATTTCTTATTGAATTGAAGTTACCAACATTCAAATTCTCTATTGATTTCTAAATTATCAATCGAAAATCCTACTAGCTTTCTAAGTAACCAACTTTCTTTTTTTTTCTATGTGGTTACTAAATAATTATTTCAGATCAACAAAATAATCTTGAGTTCTCGGGGGGGACATGACCCCGTGACCCCCCCCCCCCTGTATACGCCGTTGAGCATATGGCCTAATCCCACCCAACCTGGAAACTAGTCGGCCTATTTTAAGCTTTCCCAAAATGACCTAACTAGAGTACCATTGTAATTGGTTAAACAAAACAAATGTAACACAAACTATTTCAATCATGAGTCTATACAGATTTTTACTTATTTATCGTCTAAAGTTAAGTTTTGGATACCGATCTGCAACCCATCGCGAGTGGACGTGTGCGAGAGAAAAGTGAAATACCGTGCCTAATACCCCCAACAATAATATTAACAATACAATACTATTAAGTGCTTTCCAATATTTATCCCTCACCAAAATAAAATTAAAAAAAAAAAAAATAGCCCATAACTCAATTCCCAAATAAAAATAATAAAACAAAAATAACTAAATTGCCCATACAAACCGCGCCGCGAATAATAAAATCAATAGCCCAACTCATCTATTCAAGATCAAACAAAATAAAAAAAAAAAAAATTAGTGCAAGTGCCAGTGCGTGCAAAAAACAACAACAAAAAGTGCACCCAAGCTTGAAGATGATGATGTACAAACCACAAACAGCACAGCGGTAAATTTCCCTATCTCTCCTTCCCACATCACTCACAGTGCTTTGGCTTCGTCATTATATGTAGTGTGTGCAACATTTCATACAATGCTCGTAATCGACTAAGCCAAAGCATATCAGATAAATTGCTGTTATTGATTTTGTGTATCCAGGGGCGGATCAGTACACTGCTTTTTTAGGCATAACACTAGTAGTATTGTACTGTGAAGTCATTGGGGGCCCAAACTTGATATCAGCATAGATAACTGTCTGATTTGTTTTTTTTATGTCTGTTTATTGTAATGGTGGGGGAATTTAGGGTTGACCACAGCAACATTCGGGGACTGAGGCAGAATTTTTGTGCTGCATATGTCCATACTGTGAAAAACAGGCCAGCTGTTTTGGCACTAAGTGAAACCTAGGTGTTACACTTTTATTTCGCGAAACCGAATTAATATACTCTATACAATTAAACAATAAAAAAAAGAAACGAAACTTCGATGACGACTGACACGAACAATATTTAAGGAGCCGAACTGTCAAAAGTTAGGCGAAGAAGAAAACTAAGGCGAATCGAACAAAAGTGCAACAGGCAGCAATAACAAAAGCTGCCACCACGACTATGCTCAGCGATGGGTGGGTTCGCGATGCGCTTTTTACGGATCAACAAAAAATGAATCAAAATGGTTATTAAAAATGATTAAAGTTTTTTTTTTTATATATAACCGCAGGGGTGTGGTACCTGAAAATTAAAAGAAAAGGGCGCCAGCAATTTATTTTGTTTGATTAAGGAAATTGCAAACCTTTGAAGCGAAGAGCGACGGTGAAAGAATTTTGTAAATATAAAAAGAAATAGATATATGATTTTGAGTTTAGATTTTAATGAAATTTAATTTGCCTGGGAAACCTTGCAATTAAGTAGGTCTAAAACCCAAGATCTTTTGGACAAAGGAAACAAGAAAAAAAGAAAGATGGACCGTTAACGCTCGGTCCCGAAATAATCAAACGGATTAATTAAAAGGTCGCGATTTCCACTTTACCGGAAATTCTTATGGTAGCAAAAGCCAAACCAAAGAAAGTACGATTTAAATACGTGTTCGAAAATTATATATATTACTATGTTAAACGATTCTAGAATGACCAGAAAAAAGAACACTATACTTATCTTTTCTTAAAACCAAAGCTGCCAATCCCTCCTTCCAACGTCACAACAATTCTTCAGTTTCGATTTGATCTCGACTCAAAAATTTTCCAGTATAAAAACCCACTTTTACCAATGCTCACAAATTAATTTCTTTTCCTTTTTTTTTTTGTTTTAATCTCCTTTGCTTCCAAAAACTTCTCTGCGATTCCAAAAAAAAACCTCTTGGTTGTTCTAAAGACGGGTAAGAAGTGCCCTCCCAGGCTTTCACTTTTCTTCCTTTTTCCAATGCCCAAATGCTTTCGGCCAATCAGTGACCCGGGATCTCGGTCGCGTCATCATTCAGCAACACTCAGCCTATTTGGATGAGTGCGCCAACGCAGTTGAAACCCAGCAGCCTTTCCTACTCGCACTTTACGCCCCAGCTTTGTGCACAGTCATCTTCGAATTCGCCGGACTCTGACAGAACTTCCAGTGGGCGGCAATTCGAAGTGTGCATTCAGCCACCTATTTTCCCCCAGATTACTTTTGGAAGAATATTTCTGAAAGCAAAAGAAATTCAAGGGTTTACACGTGCATTTTTCCCCTCCGACTTTAAAAAACAATATAATGTGGAAAATTAAGCCGAAAGCTAATCAAAACTGTTAACAAACTAGAAAGGTGGGATTGGCAAGAATTTACTAGGTCGCGAAATTTAACTGACTCGTTGGGCTTTTGCGCAGATTTGGGGAATTGGAGAAAAGCGTTAACGTTCCATCTTTTACATATTAATAAGTTTATATTTTACGTTGGGCATTCAGCCATTCTCATATAGAGTAACTTCAGCGTTAGGGACCAACTGTCGCCTGCGCTACTGGTATTTTAACCAGACCATCCGTTTGTAAGTTCTGGTGTTTTGCATTGGGGTGTCAATAACATTGTTTAATAACATTATGACAGACCGTCCGTCTGCCATTTTGTATTGAGCAGTTTTACCATCCGCTTCCATTGTGAGTTTTGACATAATTGGTTTGTTTCTTCAATACACTGAGAGAGTGGACCTATGGCTGATGGACCATGGTTGCCCTTCACTTTCTCAGTGTATGTAACGAAACACCTGTAGGGAAAGGAAAAAAAAAGGCAAAGAAGGAAGAAGGATTTGGATAATTGAAAGAATGACTTTTGTCACGATAAATATTACCGTGACAAACTCCACCCTTTCCTCCTTGGAAATGTGTTTACGTTTAACAAAATGTAAACCATTTCCTGCGGATGAACCTGGTACAGAAAGAGAAATCCATCAGGCCAAATATGGCAAAGTCTATATAGAAAAAAAAATAAAATGAAGGAAAATAAGCAAACCAAAATTTTAAATTTCAACAAAATTTTACTCTAATTGAGACTTATAGACTCAGTCGTTTTCGAAATTACCATTGAAAGGCTTAAGATCTTTAGTGTGCCAAGTACCACGATCTTTTCCATTGTCGTCTTCAAGGACATACGTCCAAGGAGACAGACGTTTTCGTATTTTAAACGGCCCGACATATTTCGGCGCCAGTTTTGCTGCGTAGTAATTTGCCGCGTTCGACAAATCGAAATTTCTGCGCCATACAACATCATTTGGGAGATATTGAACATCCCTCCTCCTGAGGTTGTAGGCTTCCGAAGATTTCTTGGATGCTGTTCGTAGTTTGACAGCTATATCCGCCCTAAGTTTCCTAAACCTTTCTCCTACATCTCCAACTGAATCTCTTTTTTCGTTTCTATCTATACCCTGATCACTAAGTGTTAAATCTTCTCTACCACTTGTAGACATTTCTTTGCCGAAATTGGCATAATACGGTGACACTCCTAATACCTCATGTTGGGATGTGCGTATGGCACAAGCTACTTTAGCTAATTGAGAATCCCAAACTCGGTGATTCTCAGAAACGTAAGCTCTCAATGTGGTTTTAATAATTTGATTAATTCTCTCCGCGGGATTTGCCTGAGGATGATAGTGTGGTGTAAACCTAATCTTTGTTGAATACCCTTCACAAAGTGTTTTTAGTTCCCTACTCTTAAACTGGGGACCATTGTCACAAATGACGAATTTTGGAACCCCAAACAACAAGAAAACATTATCCTCTAACTCCTTGCATACTGCCTTTGCAGTAGCAGACCTCAATGCAAACAACAATGGGAATTTAGTGAGGTAATCTACAACTGTCAAAATATACATATATCCTCTACTCGACTTGGGTAATGGACCCACTAAATCCACACTAATCATCTCCCACGGATTAGAAACTCCTATTCTCTCAGTCATAAGCCCGGCTGGTTTATCATTAACTGGTTTCACTTGCTGACAAATACTACACTTTCTAACATAATTAGCTACATCGCTTCTCATCTTTGGCCAGTAATATTTGGCCCCTACCCTTGCGAACGTTTTTCTAACTCCCATGTGTCCAGCTAACGGACTATCATGGCACTCTTTCAAAATCTCTAACCTTTTACTTTTCCCTACCACTAACTTCCACTCTTCATTGCTCTCGTGGACTACTATATGTGTCGATTTGACAAACTTATATAGCCTTCCATTCTCTACCCTCCAAGCTGGGTACCCTAACGGATTCGACTCTACTGCCGAAATCATTTTTCTCACCCAAGGGTCTAATTCCTCATCCGAAATTCCAGCCACTACTGGAACTCCTCGAGATAACATGTCCGGCACGACATGGTCTTTTCCCTTACGCTGAATGATTTTAAAATCGAACTGCTGAAGCCGAACTGCCCAGCGTGCTAATCTACCTTGTGGGTCTTTGAGATTACTCAACCAAACAAGTGAGTAATGATCTGTTATGACCGTAAATTGAACTCCTTCAATGTACGGTCTCAACTTCTCAACTGCCCACAAAACTCCTAAACACTCCTTTTCGGTAGTGGAATAATTCCTTTCACTTCTATTTAAGGACCTACTTAAGTAGCAAATTACCTTTCCCCCTCCTCAAAAGTTTGGGTAAGTACGGCCCCGATGCCGTAGTCAGAAGCGTCTGTTTGGACTACGAATGGAAGACTAAAATCGGGACAAGTTAAAATGGGAGCCGTAATTAAAAATTCTTTTGCTTTCCTAAAGGAGTCTTCACATTCTTGAGTCCAGACGAACTTTTTGCTCTTTTTCAGCAGATCAGTTAAAGGCCTAACTACTGTTGCAAAATTCGGTACGAAACGCCTGTACCAAGAAACAGTTCCTACAAAACTTCTAACTTCCTTAACATTTTTCGGTGCAGGTATCCTAACCATACTTTCTACTTTGTCCGGATCAACGTGTAATCCGTTTCTATCCACTACGTAACCTAAAAATTTAAGGGATGGTCTGCAAAAGTTGCATTTATCCCGACCTACTTTTAATCCTGCTTCACGAAGTCTTTTCAAAACTTCGTTCAAAATCTCTAAGTGTTTTTCGAATGTATCTGTAACGATAATAATATCATCTAGATACACGAAAACAAAAGGCTCCAGCTCTGGTCCTAAAACGCTATCAATAAACCTCTGCCAAGTTGCAGGGGCATTGTGTAAGCCGAAAGGCATTCGCTTAAATTGGAACAAACCCCTGCCGGGAACCGTGAAAGCTGTAAACTTCCGCGACTCTTCCGACATTGGAATTTGCCAATAAGCTGACTTAATGTCCAATGACGTAAGAAACCTAGCATTCCTAAGCTTATCCAAAATCGCCGAATTAATTGGAAGTGGATAAGCATCCCTATCTGTAACCTGATTTAATTTCCTATAATCGACGCAAAACCTAAAGGTATCATCCTTTTTCTTTATAAGAACTATCGGGGAAGCCCAAGGGCTATTTGATTTTTCAATCACATCCTCATTTATCATTTCCTTAAGGGATTTGTCGATGTGGACCTGCATTGCCAGTGAAACCGGATAATACCTTTGTTTGATTGGTTCTGACGTCGTCCTAATAATATGCTCTACTCTATTAGTAACTCCTAGTCCCTCCGGCATATTCTTAAATAAATCCTCAACTAAAACATTTAATCTTTCCCTCTGCTCATCGTCTAACTCAGACTCTTCTGTGATAGACGTGCTATTTATCAAAGCCACCATATCCTGACTTGAAAAGCTCCACATACGTGATCGAAGATCCGGGACGATTCCCGATAGTGCCCAAAAATCTGCACCAAGTATCATCGCATGTGGGAGTGAAGGTATAACTAAACATTCAATTAAGACAGATTTGTCTTCTACTACCACTGGTAAATTAACTATCCCTAAAACTCCTACACCTGCACCATCTGCTAACTGAACTTGCCTAACATTACTTTCTTCTAATGCTATGCCTAACTCTTTGAGTACCCTCCAAACGTCCCTACAAATAATCGTTCGCGAAGCTCCTGAATCTAAAAGTCCTAGAAACCTAATCCCAAAAAATATTAATTCCTAAATATGGACGTCTATCGTCCCCACTTGTCTCTAATGTGAAACCTAGTTTGATATTTGTCGCCAGCTGGTTGTCAGCAGGCGATCTACTTAAACGCGTCGGCGCTCTTGTCCTGTTGGCCCAAGAGTCCGTGTCCCGTTTCCCGAACAGCGCCTACAGTCGCGTCGGGTTGTCCCTGTTGCCCCACACCCAAAACAACGCCTAGGAGCGGAACAGGCATTCGAAAAATGTCCTTCTCTATTACAATTAAAACAGCGACGGGTCCTATTAGGGGCTGGGTCACGATTAACCGCTGCTGCTGTTGTTTCCTGAACGGAAGCAACGTAGGCAACATCAGGCTCCAAAGCTTGCCTGGAACGGTTGCTAGGTGGAGGTATAAAAGCTTCAACATTGGTCCTAATCGTCTCTAACCTTCTACCCAACGCAACGAGTTCGTTAACTGATTTAATTTCAGCGAACCCCAATTGCGTCTAGTAGAACGGAGCAATATTCTTCATGAGAATGGACAACTTCCTATTCTCACTCAGAGGCTCCGAAAATCGCTTAAAAAGTGTCTGCATGAGAGCAATGTACATGCCCATTGTCTCATCTCTACCCTGGGTTCGCCGCCTAACCTCATCCAATAAAAGGTCATCATAGTTGGAGGGTAAGAACTCCAACTTCAATTCCTCAACTAACTCCGGCCAAGTACTAATTGTTTCCCTAATCGACCTAAACCAAAGAAGTGCTTTTCCCGTGAATAAATCAACAGCAGATCTAAAAATCCTAGCTTCCGAAAGTCCACGTGATTTCCTTAACTCTTCAACCCTCTCTATGACTGATGAGCCACACCGCTCACCAGAGAATTTTGAATCCCACTTTTTAATACGCTCAGAAATCCGGTCACAGTGTTCAACCGGTTGTTTGAATTCCGAGCTCGCACGTTGGCCGACCTGCGCAGTTGGTAACGCACCCATGTCTTCTGTCGACGTGTTGTTTTCGTCGATGTTTGTATCTTTTTCCTCATCTGGGGGTGTATCTTCATCCCCTGGTGTCAATTTACCCATTAACAATAATAATTCCCCCCTAATGTCGGCCACTTCATTGACCTCTTCCGATGACTCTGCCTTAGCCCTAGTTATCCTACCTAACGACCACTCAATTTTTGTTAAAATCTTCAAATATTCCCCAGACTTTGGATTTTTCGGTGGAATTTTCAAAAGTTCACTAATCTCTAAAATTTTGGCTCGAACGGCCTTTGCATCATCTACAAATGAAAATGGGTAGTGAGGACTTTCGCTTGAGATGGAACCCGAGCGCTCCAAAGCGCGCGATGCTCTCAGCGTTGTCCTCATGCTATCAAATGGGCCTTCCTTAAGACCACGGGCCCGTAACTCATAAACGAGTTCCTCTTTATTTAACCTATTGACGTCCATTATTAATTATAAATAACCGAAAATAGAACAAAAGGTTTTAACAAAAAAAAATAAAAGTTACTATGTATTTGGCAATAAAACAAACAGAATCAACACCCAGTTGATTGTTTGGTATAATAGCCTACGAAATTAAAAACCACAACGGCAACACCGATGAATGACAAAAAAAATAAATCAAGTAAAATAACTATAATTTTTACAAAACCAAATCAACACCCAGTTGATTGTTGTATCAAAACCGCGAAAAAAGAATACTCAAAAATAAATAATCGAGGAAACACGAAAAAAAATTTAACAAAAAAAAAGACGTCAAACAAAAAAAGACTGGAAATTTAATAATAAAAGCACCAAAATCAACACCCAGTTGCTTGCTGTGCTTCACTATTTAAAAAAAAATTGTTCAAATCTAAATAATATTTCCAAACGAAAGCAAAACAAATGTTGGTAACCACGGTAACTCAATTCAAAAAGTGAAAACTAATGTATGTATAAATATGTAAGTATAGTATAAAACCAACAAAAATAAAGACTGAAAAATCAACATCCAGTTGACTTTATCTGAGACTCCGATCAAAAAAGATAATACAGATGTAGCTATCGCGAAAAAAAATTATTACGAATCTCAAAACCAACACCCAGTTGATTATTTGGGTACTACCTATAGCCAAACCCAAAAAAAAAGCACGAAAAAAAACTTTTTAATAATTAGTGTAAATGTATAAAAATTTTCACACGACACTGTAATCTGTTATTGAATTTTTTTTGTTTAATATGTAAATATCCGAAAAAAAAAACAATTAAAAAAGAAAAACAAACAAGTTAAAAAAAAATTGACAAAAAAAAAATGTATGACTTGTGAAATTCACCTTCTAGAATAATATAATATGCACCACAATCCAATTCAAGGTTAACAACAAAAAAAAAACTTGAATGTGTAAAATGCACCACACCAAAAAAAATGAATTTAATTAGAGGGAGAAAAACATATAAAACTTATATACCAAATCAAACTGAATTGTGTATATAAGTTCCGTATGAAAATATTTAAATATGGAATAATGTATGTTCGTAAGTAATTAATTTAATTAAAAAGACCACTTTTCAATAAATTGGTAAATCAAATTATTCAATAGGAATATGATTCAAAGGTAGGTACTCACTCAAAAAAACACATGAAATACTGTACTGTACTGTAGTAGGTAGGTAGGTAAATATCCAAAAAAAAAATTGCACCAGTTGAGCAGCTTCTTTAATATGTAGGTAGGTAAATGGGTTTGTACACAATTATTGCACGAAATACAATTAAACTTCCAGCACAATTAAAACAATTTATTAACCTAGGGGAAGATAAAACAGAGAAAAGTAAAAGGAACTTAACAAAATTAAACACAAAAACTTCCCTAAAACACAGATCACACTAGGAAGGTATATCAGCTAGGGAAAACTTTCACCGCGCGGAATATTTTGTTCGTATGTTAATAAGAAAAAGCCCCACGTTGGGCGCCAATTTGTTACACTTTTATTTCGCGAAACCGAATTAATATACTTTATACAATTAAACAATAAAAAAAAGGAACGAAACTTCGATGACGACTGACACGAACAATATTTAAGGAGCCGAACTGTCAAAAGTTAGGCGAAGAAGAAAACTAAGGCGAATCGAACAAAAGTGCAACAGGCAGCAATAACAAAAGCTGCCACCACGACTATGCTCAGCGATGGGTGGGTTCGCGATGCGCTTTTTACGGATCAACAAAAAATGAATCAAAATGGTTAATTAAAATGATTAAAGTTTTTTTTTTATATAACCGCAGGGGTGTGGTACCTGAAAATTAAAAGAAAAGGGCGCCAGCAATTTATTTTGTTTGATTAAGGAAATTGCAAACCTTTGAAGCGAAGAGCGACGGTGAAAGAATTTTGTAAATATAAAAAGAAATAGATATATGATTTTGAATTTAGATTTTAATGAAATTTAATTTGCCTGGGAAACCTTGCAATTAAGTAGGTCTAAAACCCAAGATCTTTTGGACAAAGGAAACAAGAAAAAAAGAAAGATGGACCGTTAACGCTCGGTCCCGAAATAATCAAACGGATTAATTAAAAGTCGCGATTTCCACTTTACCGGAAATTCTTATGGTAGCAAAAGCCAAACCAAAGAAAGTACGATTTAAATACGTGTTCGAAAATCATATACATTACTATGTTAAACGATTCTAGAATGACCAGAAAAAAGAACACTATACTTATCTTTTCTTAAAACCAAAGCTGCCAATCCCTCCTTCCAACGTCACAACAATTCTTCAGTTTCGATTTGATCTCGACTCAAAAATTTTCCAGTATAAAAACCCACTTTTACCAATGCTCACAAATTAATTTCTTTTCCTTTTTTTTTTGTTTTAATCTCCTTTGCTTCCAAAAACTTCTCTGCGATTCCAAAAAAAAACCTCTTGGTTGTTCTAAAGACGGGTAAGAAGTGCCCTCCCAGGCTTTCACCTTGCCTGGGCGACCTCTTCCTTTTTCCAATGCCCAAATGCTTTCGGCCAATCAGTGACCCGGGATCTCGGTCGCGTCATCTTTCAGCAACACTCAGCCTATTTGGATGAGTGCGCCAACGCAGTTGAAACCCAGCAGCCTTTCCTACTCGCACTTTACGCCCCAGCTTTGTGCACAGTCATCTTCGAATTCGCCGGACTCTGACAGAACTTCCAGTGGGCGGCAATTCGAAGTGTGCATTCAGCCACCTATTTTCCTCCAGATTACTTTTGGAAGATTACTTTTGGAAGAATATTTCTGAAAGCAAAAGAAATTCAAGGGTTTACACGTGCATTTTTCCCCTCCGACTTTAAAAAACAATATAATGTGGAAAATTAAGCCGAAAGCTAATCAAAACTGTTAACAAACTAGAAAGGTGGGATTGGCAAGAATTTACTAGGTCGCGAAATTTAACTGACTCGTTGGGCTTTTGCGCTGATTTGAGGAATTGGGGAAAAGCGTTAACGTTCCATCTTTTACATATTAATAAGTTTATATTTTACGTTGGGCATTCAGCCATTCTCATATAGAGTAACTTCAGCGTTAGGGACCAACTGTCGCCTGCGCTACTGGTATTTTAACCAGACCATCCGTTTGTAAGTTCTGGTGTTTTATCTTTTCTTAAAACCAAAGCTGCCAATCCCTCCTTCCAACGTCACAACAATTCTTCAGTTTCGATTTGATCTCGACTCAAAAATTTTCCAGTATAAAAACCCACTTTTACCAATGCTCACAAATTAATTTCTTTTCCTTTTTTTTTTTTGTTTTAATCTCCTTTGCTTCCAAAAACTTCTCTGCGATTCCAAAAAAAAACCTCTTGGTTGTTCTAAAGACGGGTAAGAAGTGCCCTCCCAGGCTTTCACCTTGCCTGGGCGACCTCTTCCTTTTTCCAATGCCCAAATGCTTTCGGCCAATCAGTGACCCGGGATCTCGGTCGCGTCATCTTTCAGCAACACTCAGCCTATTTGGATGAGTGCGCCAACGCAGTTGAAACCCAGCAGCCTTTCCTACTCGCACTTTACGCCCCAGCTTTGTGCACAGTCATCTTCGAATTCGCCGGAATCTGACAGAACTTCCAGTGGGCGGCAATTCGAAGTGTGCATTCAGCCACCTATTTTCCCCCAGATTACTTTTGGAAGATTACTTTTGGAAGAATATTTCTGAAAGCAAAAGAAATTCAAGGGTTTACACGTGCATTTTTCCCCTCCGACTTTAAAAAACAATATAATGTGGAAAATTAAGCCGAAAGCTAATCAAAACTGTTAACAAACTAGAAAGGTGGGATTGGCAAGAATTTACTAGGTCGCGAAATTTAACTGACTCGTTGGGCTTTTGCGCTGATTTGGGGAATTGGGGAAAAGCGTTAACGTTCCATCTTTTACATATTAATAAGTTTATATTTTACGTTGGGCATTCAGCCATTCTCATATAGAGTAACTTCAGCGTTAGGGACCAACTGTCGCCTGCGCTACTGGTATTTTAACCAGACCATCCGTTTGTAAGTTCTGGTGTTTTGCATTGGGGTGTCAATAACATTGTTTAATAACATTATGACAGACCGTCCGTCTGCCATTTTGTATTGAGCAGTTTTACCATCCGCTTCCATTGTGAGTTTTGACATAATTGGTTTGTTTCTTCAATACACTGAGAGAGTGGACCTATGGCTGATGGACCATGGTTGCCCTTCACTTTCTCAGTGTATGGAACGAAACACCTGTAGGGAAAGGAAAAAAAAAGGCAAAGAAGGAAGAAGGATTTGGATAATTGAAAGAATGACTTTTGTCACGATAAATATTACCGTGACACAAGTAGGGGAAAATACCGACCACTCGGAATTCAGCCTACATGGTTATAGCTTAGTGCCTCTATTTTTTCCACATCATGGTCTCGCCGTGTATGTTCGAAATGATGTTGCTTATCAGCTTCAACCACAATATGGTTTATGTTTGAATACGAACTTTAATTTCATGTATAAATTCACCATCCATAAGCGCATCATCCATACTTGTTTTATTTATCGTAGTCCTAGTTTGGATAGTAATTCGACTTCCAACGAATTCGATGCACTATCCGACTCCATCCAGAGAATTATTTCCCATTTTCCGCACAGTAAAATCGTTGTTACGGGCGATTTCAATGTACATAATTCTTCGTGGCTACGCTATTCGGGTCAGACAACACCCGAAGGAAGGTATGTCGAGATTTTTGCTGAGATAAACAACCTAACTCAGCTGTTCGACGAGCCTACTCGGATTCCTGACGTTGCAGGTCAATCCGCCAACACTCTAGATTTGTTTCTTACCTCTGACCCTGATAAATATACACTATAAGTGTATTATCGCCTCTAGGCACATCAGACCATTGTGACATATCTGCGAATTTCTTGTGCCACCAAAACACAGTTAAAGAAAAAACTCCCAAAAGAACCGTTTGGCAGTACGAGAAAGCCAACTGGGACGGTCTCAATGTTTTCTTCAGGAACTTTAACTGGTCACTATGCTTCCTCGATAGTGACGTAGATTCCAGTGCAGATATGATTACAAACTTAATTCTTTGTGGAATGAGAAATTTTATCCCGAATAGGGTGAAATCTATCAAACCCAAAGAAAACTCATGGTTTGATTCGAGCTGTAAGGAGGTTATTAGGGTTAGAGAAGTAAGCTTCCGAAGTTATAAAGCCAACCCTACTGAGGAAAACCGGAAAAAGTTTCAACAAGCTAGAAAGACCTGTAACGTTCATATTCGACGAACCAAATTTTTACATGATCAAAAATTACGGCAAAAAATTCTACAATGTCCCAAAGGTAGTAAAAATGTTTGGTCATTTGTAAAAAACATACGAAGTACCACCTCGTCCTCGGTTTTAACGCTCGTCTCCAATGATACTCCTTTTGTCAGCTCGCAAGATAAAGCCAATTTGCTTGCAGCACAGTTTGCTGTTAATTCGACGCTGCCAGAAAGTGTTATGACTCCTCCTGTACTTGAGAGCGCAAATGATTCTATGGGACAAATCTTCTTCCGCACTCGTGCAGTTGCCAGAGTTCTGAAAGATCTCGATATACACAAATCCGCTGGCCCGGATAGTATCCCTCCCATTGTTCTGAAGAGGTGTTCTTCAACGCTGGCAAAACCACTGCGTAAGCTTTTCCATCTGTCCTACTCTACTGGTCTCTTTCCGAGTGGATGGAAAATAGCATTTGTCCAGCCTGTCCCTAAAAAAGGCGTGTCTTCTTCCCCCTCCAACTATCGGCCAATTGCGCTTACGTCCCTTCTTTCCAAGGTCATGGAAACGCTGATTAATTTTCAGCTAAAGAAATATCTCGAAGAACGAAAGCTTCTTAATGACCGGCAGTACGGCTTTTGTAGCAATAGGTCCACTGGTGATCTGATGGTATATCTCACCGAACAGTGGCATAAATCTTTACATCGTTTTGGAGAAAGTAAGATTATTGCGCTTGATATTTCCAAAGCATTTGATAGAGTTTGGCATCAAGCTCTCTTATCGAAAATGCGTGCATTTGGTATCGATGAATCTCTTCTTCGTTGGATTAGAAATTACCTTTCCGACCGTTCAATACAAGTTGTATTGGATGGTTTCAAGTCTGAAATTCACAAAATAAATGCTGGTGTGCCCCAGGGTTCCGTTCTGTCTCCGACTCTCTTCCTTATATTTATAAACGATCTTTTATCTGAAACTTCTAATCCAATAAATTGTTTCGCTGACGACAGTACCCTCAGCTTTTCATATTCGTTCTTAGATTCACATCCATGTCCTTCGGATGTGGAACTTGAACGGCAGCGTATGATAAGCTCATTAAATTCTGATCTCGACAGCATTTTCCAATGGGGAATAAAAAATCGTGTAGAATTTTATGCTTTAAAAACTCAATGCTGTCTATTGTCGTTAAAACAAAACCCACCCCCCATGCCACTATCCATGAGTGGCACTTTCATTGAGGAAACCGAAAAGCTTTCAGTCCTCGGTATGTGTGTCACAGACCACCTTTTATGGAACGACCACATATTCGACATCGCCAAAAATGCTGCTAAGTGTTTAGGTTTTCTCCGTCGATGTAAGAAATTTTTCTCCCCTTCTGATCTGGCTGTGATCTACAAAGCCTTTATTCGTCCAAAACTTGAGTATAACTCTCACATTGGGGCAGGTGCTCCAATAACCTACTTGAGTTTATTGGATAGAATTGAAAAGAGAGCTCTTAAAATGATAGGTGAAAGAACTATAACGGAAACATTCTCATCTCTTGAGCACCGTCGAAATGTTTCATGTCTTTCGTTATTTTACCGTTATTTTCATAAACAATGCTCTAGTGAAATAGCCAGTTGCATTCCTCCCCTTAAACAATTCAACCATAATACTCGCGCTTCTAGGAATGCCCATCAGTTTACCCTTGAGCCCAATTTCGGACGTACTGTTAAGTACAGAGATTCTTTCTTTAGTCGCACTACTCGAATGTGGAATGCTCTACCCAGCTCAATTTTCCCCTCCCATTGTGATCTACAGACGTTCAAAACCAATGTGCATCGGTATCTCCTTTTAAATCCCCTCCAATCTACCTAATCGCTCGTGCTGTGTATATCATCTTAAGGGTAGTCACAACCCCTTTTGCACGCGCTTAATATAAAAAAAAAAAAAAAAAAAAAAAAATTTGTTCTATAACTTGCGCCCCCTACAAATAAATCGGAAGTGCCATTTTGGCTCAATCAATTACCTTCCCGGCCTCGAAACCCCCTCCTAAAAGAGCTCTCTTAGAACAAGTACTTTAAATAGGTTCTTCTTTCCCCTGTTTTGTTTTGTACAAATTAGCTATACGAAGTTAATTTCACAAACGAAAACGTGCACAAAGAGGAAAGTTTACATTGAAAAAAAAATCAAGGTAAATAAATTTTAAGTTAGTTATTTAAGTAACAATTTATTCATTAATAGTTGCAGGTAATTTAAAATTCTTTTAAATTCTAACTTTAAACTTTAGGTTTCAACTTTTATATAGTGGTAACTTTTCTTAGGTAAGTTTAATTTTTCAATAGTTTTAGGTAATTTTAAAAACTTTTAGATTTTAACTTTAAATTTGAAGTTTTAACTTTTATGTAGGGGTAAGTATTCTTAGGTAAGTTTAAGTTTTCAATAGTTTTAGGTAGTTTTAAAAGCGTTAACCCTGTACTTGGTATTAAGTTTTGGCTTTTAAATAGTTGTAGATAGTATTAAGTTTTAACTTTAAGGTAATCGTAAATAGTATTAAGTTTTAACTTTTGAATAGTTGTGAATAGTATCAAGGTCTAACTTTAAGATGGTTGTAAATAGTATTAAGTTTTAACTTTAAATTGAGTGTAAATAATATTAAGTTTTAAATAAGATGAGTGTAAATAGTATTAAGTTTTAACTTTTAAGTAATAGTACATAATTTTAAGTTTCAAGTTTTAGGTGATCGTAAGTAATTTTAAGTTTAAACTTTTTAGGTAAGTAATTTTAGTAGTAGTAGTAAGTATATTTTACGGTAAGTGATAAATTTTTTGACTTAATAATATTTTTTTTGTTAACTGTTTCAAGTAGGTCTTTTCGTTTCTTTTCCTCTTCTGTTAAATTTCAAGCTTTTCCGTTAATATTTTTTTTATCTTTTAACAGCTTTAGGTTTCATTAAATTTGACTTTTGTTTCTTTTATTTTTTTTTATCCTTAAGATACTAATTTTACTTATCTTTTGTTTTAAAAGTAGGTACTTCTTGTTTTCCTTAGGTGTTTTGTTTTATTTTTCTGGTTGCTCCTGTTGAATTTGACTGAGTGTTGGTTGCCTCTGCAGTAGCAAGGGACTTAGGCCCGTTTGCTGATACAAAACATAAATCATATTTTGTACGTTCAACTTAATTTATTCTCTGTTGCTAGAAAATATTTATGATCTACTTAACTCTCATGAGAGAAATCGCTGCCAAAACGTCAATTTTGTTTGAAAAGTCAAATCTATTTCTAGTATTTTGCATTTTGAGGCGTTTTTTGGATGTGATTAACAGTTTAACTAAATATTGGATTTTAAATATGATTTTTCAATAAAACCTGATAATTAAAAAAACTACCCGGAGTTACTTTTTATATTTCTGTAAAAAGTTATATTGTAAAGTTTTGTTGTTGTGAATCTGTTGCTTTAGAATAACAAACATATATGTTTCATTTCCTTGAATATAAGTGAGTGAATATGTATTGTATATAAATATAATTAAGCATCTAGAATCTATTTGGACAGTGCAACATGCATTTTTATAAAATTTCATGTTAATTTTGACGCTATCAGTTCGCTATTCTTAGCAAATATTCCAAACAAAAATATAAATGTAAGCCTATGTACAACATAAATCTATTAAGGGGTACTTTTTCTGCGACTTAAGTTATGTTGAATTTAAGGATATTTATGTTTAAGTTTACATTTGGTGCAAAGCAATATGTGTTACTTAAGCGTTTATGTACAACTTAAGCATTTACATATGTTTCGTATCAGCAAACGGGCCTTAGTGATGTTTCTTGAGGGTTGCCCTAGTTATACTCCGTGTCAAGAGCGCTGGAGCCCTACTGGGCCTTAAGTAAATTAAGCACATGTAGCTGCACCAACAGTACCAAAAGTTGAGCGGCCCAGGCTTTCAGCTGCTGCCTAAGATCGCCAAATGAACCCTGACAAAAATTAAAATTGTTTATATTTATTTATTTATAATCCTCACTATTTCTCCCTAGCTCTAAGAACTCACCCTTTTATATATTTTTTTAATACACCAAAGGTTATTATAGCTTGATCGGAAGATTTGCACGTAAGAACCGGTATCAGTAACCATAGAAAGTTACTCTTGAGTATTGTACACGAGAAATGCACTGCAGAATCAAAAAAAAGGATTTAGGTAGGTATTACCTAACACCAAAACAAACAATTTTACTATTCTTTATATTTTTTTTTTTTTTCATTAAAGCGAACTTACAATTCGTATAATTATACACTATTACATTAATAATTATAAGGTATACCGATAGTTAACAACAAAATTTTGTTTCGTTTTGAACTCTTTTATTTGCGGACTGACAAATGTATGCAGACTGACAAGTATATCTGTAACTTTCTACACCGGCTGACGACAAACTTCTGGTAATCCGATTCAGGAGATGGATGATGGAGAAGTTCATGGAATTGAACCTTCTACTACTTTCCCATTTACCTCTAGTACGGTATAATCATACGATTGCATATCAGAATCCACCCCTCCGTTATTTTGTGTCTGTGTTGTGCCGAACACATTTCCCAATCCCCCTCCTGAGTCATGACGTCATGCTACTATCGCTCAGCACTCCGAATTGGTTTGGAAATAAACCTTAACAGTCAACCGAACCGGTCCAGTGCGAGCTTACACGAAACGACATCAGGAGTAGGGACACGTAAGGAATCTATGCTCGGCCAAACCAACAAATAACGACTCTGATAAGTATGTAGGCAACTATCACCACCGTTCCTCTTATTTTACTTCAATAACCCACCAAGCCACCCACTTATCCCCTAAGCTGAAATTACAGCTCCAGCCACCACTGTCAAACTCACCCTAGTCCTACTTGTCACTATTGACTTTCCCCCATTCAACCCACCTGAACCTCATTCCATTATGTCTAAACCTCCCGAATGGACTTTTTTTGGATGTTTGTTTGTTTATTCTTTTTTATTCCCATTTTCCCCTCCCTAGGCTATTCTCGATTGCATGGCAATGGGTAGACACAAACACAACAAAACCCAAAATGGACGACGAAGCACGGACGGCGGTAAGTATCATATTATTTTGGTTGTACCTCAAGATAAACATATAATTATTTCAGGTTTGATAGGGGCCAACCACACCCTTATCCTGCTGACAATCAACTTGCATAGATGCAAGAAGATCTAAGGACGTGTACACTGCGGCCGAAGGTGCTGCCTTGAAGTGATCTCTCCAACAAATGCTTCAAGCTTGGAGTGGCATAGCATCAATTCAATGACTCTGCAATTGAGTGCTTCGAATATAAAAAGACGAATTTACTCAGAACAGTTCATGAAGATCTCTGTTAAAGGTTCGACCGCACTCAACTTCAGCGGACGTACACTTAACTCGTAATGCTGCGATTGTCGGATCTTCGATCCTCGATGGGATCTCGATAAATCTGGGCATAACTTCGTGCATTGAATGCTCCGGCGTACATCGTAGCTTCGGAGTTTACTACAGCAATGTACGATCACTCAAACTACAAGCGCAGGCGAAGGGTGGCGCATGTTTTTGTCACATAAAAAGATCTAAAAGGCAAAACAAAAAGTGATTCGTTTGTATTTAACTAACGGCGGAAATGTACTTATGAATTGTATGTGCGGACTATGTACTTTTTCTAGGTTTCAAGTTTTTCATGGAAATACTACGATTTTGTAAATCGAATCTATGAAGTTCATGTGGATGGAAATACTGATACTGATAGATTCATGAACGTGTATTTTAATAGCCTTAAATATATGGTAATGTGGTACTGAGTAGATAAAGAGAACTTCGAGTTTTAATTTTCGAACATATTAGATGGTCTGGATCTAGAGTCCATGAATGTGAGTTTCTGTGAGTGGAATTATTTTAAGCCCACAACATATCATGATGTTAATGTTTAAGCTACTTAATTATAATCCTATTCGCCAAATCGCATTTTTCTTCCAAATAGCTAGTCGAGAAGATACATAAATTTTTTGGCATCCCGCAGCTTTTGCTCGTCGTCTTGTTGTTTTACTGTCCATTTTTTCACAGAATGATTAATATAACTAATATAAAAATCGCCATATGAAAACTTTTGACATTTGGCTTCACTTTTTCGATAATCGGATATAAAGTGAAGCCATGATAAAATTTATCATTACTAAAATCGCAAGGAACGGATGATTCCATTAAATTTAGCCTTTTAAGCATGTATTTATAAAGGATCGGATTAACGAATTATCTTCCATTCCACCAGTCTTAAGGGATTATTTGATTGTTCTTATTTTGCAAGGGCTCTTTTATATAATTTTCAAGCTCAACTATCCCAGCAGCTCTTGTATTTTGAGGAATTAATTTTAAAACTTCAGCATCGAAATTATCCCAAAACCCAAATTAAAGAGGGTTTCTAATTGAAAAGTGTTGATGGAGCAACATCTTCCTGAACAAAATCAGAAGCAGGTGTACTATCTATGCGTTCCGTAATTTGAACCTGATGGGACGAAACTTTAAATTTTAGCGGTTTTAAAATTTGTTTCGAAAACCTCTTTTCTTGAATCTTGGGTCTAAGACGGTAGCTTCCACATAGAGAGGACTCTTTTCTAAATTAATAAAACGCTTCTGCGTTTGTTGTTTCGTTTTTGTGTTTCTATGAACATTTTCGTTTCGCTTCAGCTGCGTACTATGCTTTAGCATTGGTAAAGTAAGTAGCAACCACAGTATTTTTATTTTTAGAACTATCCAGCATATCGTAATAGAATTCAATCGAGATGGGACGTCTTGTTGAAGCTTTTAAATTAGCTTATCAATTTGCTTTTGCACTTCGATCAATTTGTACATATCTTGGGAACTTCTTTTAAAAAATTCTACGATAGTTTCAATTTTTGTACAATTTCTGAAGTACGTTCAATGCTTGCCCTCCGATGTTTTAAATGTGCGTAGAACCCTATAGAACACCAATTCCCCTGCTGTCACTAACTATTGGCCCAATTTTTTTTTTTTTTTTTTTTTTTGTTTCAATTTTCCACCTGACATAAATTGGCACTAGTGTGTCGATCTCCAATTCAATGCACCCAAGTTAATTGAAACATAATTTTACATCCTTTTTGTTTATATAGTGCGCTGTCACAGCAATAAAACCTTGACTGTTTATAGAAGTACATGCGTCTATTGTGAGGCATACTGCTGGAGCATTTTAAATTTTGGTTTGAATTTGCTGTTCTTATTTCAGACAAAGTTGAGACAGTAGTGTTTCGGACAATATCCTTCTAGTCGGTAATCTGTATGATGGCTCACAGCTGAACCGAACCAAGTCAAAAAAGGGAATTCGAAGAGGTTTAGTAAATAAACTGCCATTAATTACTTAAATGGATATTTTACTGATTATAAGGACAATTCTAAAGTTTATTCCCTAAATGTTCTTTTTATTTAAAAATGAAAAACTTTAGTTCAAAACATTCATACAAATTTGCAAACAAAAAAAAGTTGTAAATTGTTTTTTTTTTCTGCTTCGAAAAATTGTCATTCAAGATAACAATAAAAGGTAGTACTTACTTACTTTACTTTAGATAGCACTCACAGCCCAGGATGGGCTTCGGTCTCAACTAACAAGCCCCTCCAGCCAGCTCTGTCCCTAGCTAGCCGCTTCCAGTTGCGCACACCGAGTGCTTTGATGTCGTCATCCACTTGCGCCACCTGTAACGGGTTCTCCCTCTGCTGCGTACCCCATCGGGGTGGGATTTGAAGACTCGTCGGGCAGGTGCATTGTTGTCCATACGCTCCACGTGCCCTAGTCATCTTAGCCGCTGTATTTTCAGCTTTTTGACCAGGTCAACGTCACTGTATAGCCCATATAGTTCGTCGTTGAATCTTCTCTTCCACACTCCTTCGATCCACACCGGACCAAAAATCACACGAAGAATCTTCCTCTCAAAGCACCCTAGCTGATTTTTATCTGATTTTCTTAGTGTCCATGCTTCTGACCCATAGAGCAGGAACGGGATGATTAGGGTCTTGTATAAAGTCTCCTTGGTTCTCTGAGAGAGGGCCTTACTACTTAAATACCTTCTTAGACCGAAGAAGGTTGGTAAGATCTCTGCACTGATATCATTTTGCGAGGTAATAGTGGAGCCCAGGTAGACAAAGTCCTTGACTACTTTGAAGTTATATCTGTCCATCGTGACATTTTGCCCGAGTCGAAGATGATGAGATTTCTCTCTCGATTACAGCATATACTTTGTCTTGTCTTCGTTAACCGCCAATCCCATTTTAGTCGCCTCCGATTCAATGCTCGCAAATGCGCCTGCCACTGCTCGCTTCCTTCTGCCGATAATGTCTATGTCATCTGCATACGCAAACAATTGAACGGACTTTTGATAGATTGTACTGCTGGTATTGACATGTGCGTTGCGTACAATTGCTTCAACAACAATGTTGAAAAGGTTGCATGATAACGCATCGCCTTGCTTCAATTCTTTCTCAACATCATAGGAGTCGGTGGTGTTCTTACCAATTTTGACGGAGCAGCGAGATTTCTCCATCGTCATCCTGCACAAGCGGACAAGTTTGGCAGGGATGCCGAGACTCGACATGGCTCTGTATAATTCGTCCCTTTTCACGCTATCATACGCGACTTTAAAATCGATAAAGAGGTGGTGTGTATCGATCTGGAATTCCCGGGATTTTTCTAAAATTTGTCGGTGTGTGAACATTTGATCGATGGTTGACTTGCCTGGCATAAAAACCACACTGATAGGGGCCGATCAGATCGTTGACAAAAGGTTTTAAGCGGTCGCACAGAGTAGCCGACAAGATTTTATAAGCGACGTTTAGGAGACTAACTCTTCTGTAGTTGGTACATTTCAGAACATCTCCCTTTTTATGGATGGGGCACACTATACCCAGGTTCCATTCATCGGGCATACTTTCATCCGACCAAATTTTGCAGATGAGCTGGTGTATGCTCCTAGCCAATTCATCTCCCGCTGATTTAAATAGTTCGGCTTGTAAGCCATCCGCACCAGCAGCCTTATACGACTTAAGTTTGGATATCGCCAGCTCTTGACCATCATCGTCCAAGTTGAATGGAGCGTTCTGCCTACTAGCAGAATCTTGGCTGTCCTTGCCGCTAAGAAGTCTAGAGAAGTGTTCTTTCCAGATCCTCAGCACTGACTGTGTGTCTACTACCATATTCCCTCTCTCATCTCAGCACGCTTCCGTTCTAGCTTTGTATCCTTGGGTGGATCGTTTCACCCTCTGATTAAATTTTCGAACATGACCCCTGCCGCTACAACCCTCAATCGACTCGACCACCCGCTTCTCGTGCTCTCTCTTTTTCCTCCTGAGAAGTCAGCGTTCCTCTTTTCATTTCATCCTCACGGGCTACTCTCTCAGCAGCTCTTGTTCGAGTCTGCAGCATTGCCTGGTAAGCCTAGTCCTTAGCTGCATGTGCCAGCCGGCACTCTTCATCGAACCAGGGATGAAATCGCGTAAGGCAATAGTTGATTGTTGATCATCAAAATAAATGCTTTTGCTCCACGTAAGGTGATTATCAAATTTACAATCACATTTTTGCTATGGTTTGCGGGTGACAGCTATTTAGGTGTCACTTTCATACATTTTGCTTAATATTTTTGAGAAAGATAAGTTGTGTTAGCTTAAGATCCGCCATATATCAATAGTAAAATGGAAACAAAATTATCAAAGTTAAAATAAAATATAAGTGAACAGCAATGTTTGTATATATACATATATAAGTACTCCAAATCAAATTTCCTATGCGCCGAACAGAACGACATTACAAAAATTTACATTAATTTCAAACGAGTTTAGCATCGTACTATACCCTAACATTTTACTTAAGTTAAAACCACTAACTCTTTATTTTATCTTTTAAGTATCGTACTTAATCCATATGAGAAATTTTGAGAAATTTACTCAGGTATAGGATGGATCCGAATGTTCCAGGTTCGAGTCCTGCTGGTACCCAACTTTTTTTCTTTTTTTTTTGTAAATAATGAAGTTAAAATGATAAAAATGTAAATATCGGGTACTTATTTAAAGCACATGATGGTTTTCCATCATAATATAATTAATTTACAACGCATAAAAACAATAATTGTGTTCATCGAATACAAACCCTACAAATGTTCTGCTTTTTTTAATATCACTTTACGCAGAACAAAGAAAAGTTGATAATCAAAATTGATTATCAAAACAGCGACAGTCAACTATCGCCTTGGCCGATTCCACCCAAGGGGTTTCGTTTTGGTCTCCTAGTAAAACGCAGCACATCAGAGGCGGCACTTCTGATGGCTTGTTGACAGTGTTTCCACTGGTTCTCTGCACTTGATGCTGGTGGCGGACCTCCTGAGAGATTAAGGGTTACGTGGTCTGCAAAAGTTCTGGCGGTCTCTTGCGATTTAAGCTTCTCGACATCGTACCTTTTCACAGCATCTGCTCTGCGTTGTGGCGCCATTGATATCCGCATACGTAGTCTAGCTACCACTAGGTAGTGATCCGAGTCAATGTTGGATCCTCGGAACGTTTTGACGTCCAAGATACTGGAAGCATGTCCCGCGTCTATCGCAACGCGGTCGATTTAGTTGACGGTTCGTTGACCACTCGACCGCCAAGTCCCCTTGTGTATATTGAGGTGTGGGAAACAGGTACTTGAGATAATGACATTTCACCCCGCCCCCGCAAAGCCTGCCATCCTGTGTCCGTTGCCGGAAGTTTCGTCTTGGAGGCTGTGTCCTCCGACTATCGAACCAAAGATGCCCTCCTTTTCGAATCTTGCGTTGAAGCCACCAAGAATGATCTTCACGTCGTACTTCTGGCACATATTATACGTTGTCTCCAGGAGATCGTAGAATGCTTCCTTGGTCGAGTCACATCTCAATTCATGGGGGGCGTGAACACAGATCAGCGTAATGTTCTTAAATTTGCTTTTGATGCGGATTGTGACCAGGCGCTCGCTTACACTTCGGAAGCCCAAGACTTCTTGCCTAGGTATTCCCCTTATCACAAAACCACACCCAAAGATCCGCTGACACTGTTCCTTCAAGCACCCGCCGCCGTAGTAGATGTCACACGAATTCAGTCTCCGTATGCTCTCCATCCCATCGCACTTCCTGGATGGCTGTTACGTCAGCCTTCAGCCTGTCCAGGTTCTCCACTAACTATTCGGCTGCACGTGTTCTGTATAAGGACAGGACGTTCCACGTGCAGATCCAAAATTCATTGTCCTTTTTTGCTGGGGTCGTCAACTTTAAAATCATCCATATCCGAGGCTTGTTGTTGTTTCGGAACAACCTTTTTTTAACGTGGTAGGGAAGTTACCCCGACGCACAACCCCCAAAACGGAGGACCAGACCCTTCATATAACTCTAAGTGTAGGGAGCCGGATAAACCGCTCCTTAAAAGCCTGAGCTACGAATGTGTCGTAGTAGTCCATATAAGGACAAATTTATCCTAAAGTTGAGTTTATATCATACAAAAAAAAACTAATCTGAGCTAGATTCGACTCGAAATTCGTTTATTACTTAGGGCCACAAATTTTTCTTACCTTCATTTTTTTTTAGCTAAATGAAATAAATGTTGTTGTGTGTGTTTGACCAATTTTTTTAGTTAATTATTTGATTGTGTTTTATTCGGCTCTTTTGGTCTTTTTGATTTTCAAATGCGAATAAAAACACTTATTTCATTCTTATACCCAACGTTTCGTAAGTATTCCTTACTTCTTCAGGGGTTTATTTTATTTATTCCAGCTGTTAAATTTACAATGATAAAAACTTTGTTTCAAAAATTAAATTTAAACATTTGTCTTACTTTTGTATTAAATCATACTATATATCAGGCGCGAACGCAGGAGGGTTCAACCAAAAAAATGTATGAATTTAACTTCCTCGCCATCCAATTTCACTCTTTCACTCTTAATTTTTGAGTTTCCAGTTTAAAACCCCCCCCCCGAAATTTTTTCCTGCGTTCGCGCCTGTATGTATGTATGTAAACATATAATGTATTGTTATTAACATTTTTTTAAAGCTTGATGCAATATGCCTCCTGGGGAAACCGAACACCTAATCAAAAAATCGGTTAACGCAACAAAAAGCATACCTAATGGGTGGTGCGGAAATGCTTCGACCATCACCCCTAGAAACCAAACGTAGTTTGTGTGTATGGCCAGCCTTACTGCTGGTCTAAGTTCAAAACACAGCTCGCTGAGCCATACGAATTTTTTAGAATTAAATTATTAATATAATATTACATCACTTGGACTATTCTGTCATTTTCGCGCTAATGCGGTATCTCGCACAAATAAGCAATTTATATAATAGGCGGTTGAGTCAATTTTTGAGTTCAAGCACTTTTATTTCATTCTTATACCCAACTTTTCGTAAGTATTCCTTACTTCTTCAGGGGTTTATTTTATTTATTCCAGCTGTTAAATTTACAATGATAAAAACTTTGTTTCCAAAATTAATCTTAAACATTTGTCTTACTTTTGTATTAAATCATACTATATATGTTAAATAATCCCATTATTGCATCAACCCGACGGCACTGACACAAAAATTGAAAATAAATTAACAAATATAGGTACGAAACAAACAGAAAGAACTATTCAATTAAACGAGAAATGACATAAAGGTTATCACAGATTATCAGGTACTTTTGTTATAATGCTGCAACATAGTTGTGCTTGATGTTATCGGTGTCTTCTTTTGTATTCATTATCCTCTCTATTTTTTGTTCTATTTGTAGGCTTCCTAGTGTCAGTCTTGTGTTCAATTTCCTCTCCCTGTCTAGTATTTTCACCTCCTCGAAGCTCACTGAGTGCCCACTTTTTGCTATGTGCTGCACAAGTCCTGTTGTCTCTTTATTTTTCCTTATGTCTGCTTCGTGTTCAGTTAGTCTTGTTCCCAAGTTTCTCTTAGTTTGTCCTATATATACCAGATCACATTGTTCATTTTCTTTCACCTTGCATTAAATTTCATAAACTACGTTGTGTTGTTGTTGGTTTTATACTTTAGATTTGGTGTTAGAAAAAACTGATTTAAGAGTGAAGTTTGATTTATGTGCGTATGATGCATTCTCTTTCTTTATCATTCTATGTAGATTTTTGTTGTCCGTAAGCTTTGGAACATATGGTATAGAAAAATACTTTCTCTCTTTTTCTTCTTTTTTATTGTTATTATCAGAATTTCTATGTGTTTCTGTTGATCTGTTTTCTGTTCTTTTTTTTTAAGAGTTTGTTTATAATGTAATGTGGGTAGTTGTTCGATTTTAATATTGTTTTGATTTTTCTTGTATTTTCTGTTTCATATTTTCTATCACTAATATCTAACACTTTATTTATTAAGTTGAATGCGGTGTTTAGTTTATGTTTAATTGGTTGAGTTGAGTAGAAATTGATTATTCGTCCGGATGAAGTTGGTTTAGAATACAAATTGTATATGATTGTGTTATTTTCTCTGTGTAATAGTAAATCTAAGTATGGAAGACTATTATTATGTTCGTTCTCTATTGTAAACTGGATTTTGTTGTGGTACAAATTGAGATTATCAAGAATTAAGTCTTTTTCTTTTTCATTAATTATGGCGAAGATATCATCGACATATTTGAATACCCATTTTTTTCAGTTTTTCTATAGTGTCATCTAGAAGATTGTCTAAAATTACATCTGTAACTGTGGGGCAAACGTTTGGTATGCCAATGGACAATCCCCTCTCCCCCACAGTTGCAGATGTAATTTTAGACAATCTTCTAGATGACACTATAGAAAAACTGAAAAAAATGGGTATTCAAATATGTCGATGATATCTTCGCCATAATTAATGAAAAAGAAAAAGACTTAATTCTTGATAATCTCAATTTGTACCACAACAAAATCCAGTTTACAATAGAGAACGAACATAAAAATAGTCTTCCATACTTAGATTTACTATTACACAGAGAAAATAACACAATCATATACAATTGGTATTCTAAACCAACTTCATCCGGACGAATAATCAATTTCTACTCAACTCAACCAATTAAACATAAACTAAACACCGCATTCAACTTAATAAATAAAGTGTTAGATATTAGTGATAGAAAATATGAAACAGAAAATACAAGAAAAATCAAAACAATATTAAAATCGAACAACTACCCACATTACATTATAAACAAACTCTTAAAAAAAAAGAACAGAAAACAGATCAACAGAAACACATAGAAATTCTGATAATAACAATAAAAAAGAAGAAAAAGAGAGAAAGTATTTTTCTATACCATATGTTCCAAAGCTTACGGACAACAAAAATCTACATAGAATGATAAAGAAAGAGAATGCATCATACGCACATAAATCAAACTTCACTCTTAAATCAGTTTTTTCTAACACCAAATCTAAAGTATAAAACCAACAACAACACAACGTAGTTTATGAAATTTAATGCAAGGTGAAAGAAAATGAACAATGTGATCTGGTATATATAGGACAAACTAAGAGAAACTTGGGAACAAGACTAACTGAACACGAAGCAGACATAAGGAAAAATAAAGAGACAACAGGACTTGTGCAGCACATAGCAAAAAGTGGGCACTCAGTGAGCTTCGAGGAGGTGAAAATACTAGACAGGGAGAGGAAATTGAACACAAGACTGACACTAGGAAGCCTACAAATAGAACAAAAAATAGAGAGGATAATGAATACAAAAGAAGACACCGATAACATCAAGCACAACTATGTTGCAGCATTATAACAAAAGTACCTGATAATCTGTGATAACCTTTATGTCATTTCTCGTTTAATTGAATAGTTCTTTCTGTTTGTTTCGTACCTATATTTGTTAATTTATTTTCAATTTTTGTGTCAGTGCCGTCGGGTTGATGCAATAATGGGATTATTTAACATATATAGTATGATTTAATACAAAAGTAAGACAAATGTTTAAGATTAATTTTGGAAACAAAGTTTTTATCATTGTAAATTTAACAGCTGGAATAAATAAAATAAACCCCTGAAGAAGTAAGGAATACTTACGAAAAGTTGGGTATAAGAATGAAATAAAAGTGCTTGAACTCAAAAATTGACTCAACCGCCTATTATATAAATTGCTTATTTGTGCGAGATACCGCATTAGCGCGAAAATGACAGAATAGTCCAAGTGATGTAATATTATATTAATAATTTAATTCTAAAAAATTCGTATGGCTCAGCGAGCTGTGTTTTGAACTTAGACCAGCAGTAAGGCTGGCCATACACACAAACTACGTTTGGTTTCTAGGGGTGATGGTCGAAGCATTTCCGCACCACCCATAAGGTATGCTTTTTGTTGCGTTAACCGATTTTTTGATAAGGTGTTCGGTTTCCCCAGGAGGCATATTGCATCAAGCTTTAAAAAAATGTTAATAACAACATATTATATGTTTACATACAAACATATAGTATATATATATATTTATGTGTGTATAACACACATAGTATAATACTATGTATGTATATTTTAAGGAACAAATATCACAAAAGTAAATAGATAGAAAATACTATCATAATATAATGTATCTTATATCTACATACATACATTACACAATGTAGGTACATATAAAATAAATAAGAAATAATTAAAAGTAAAAATTTATAAATGCATTATTGTGAGCATTGTTTTTTCTGAAAATGTGTTGTTTAATTCTGTTATTTATTATTCTAAGAACAAAATGAATTCTAACGCTAATAAAAAATTTTAAAATAAAATTTGGGTCAAGGTTTTTTGCCACAAGAGTACGCGGGTGCCGACTTTAGATGTTGGAAGAAATGTTCTGCAATCCCTTGAACATGACACAACCTTGAAAAATTTTCAACAAAGATATTGTCGAGATACATTGTGTATTCCACAAACTCGGGGGGTTGTAGAAGTGGGGAGCTAAAAGGTTTCGATGGACCAATGTTTTTGTACCTTAAAATACAAGCTATCGGACTGGGCGGACTCAGACAATATTGGCAAATTATATTCACAAGAATGAATATAACATTTTCGATATAGCCAACCACAAACATAAACAAAGCTGTTTTTATTAACGACCTCATCTCCACTTACGTCGCGTCGTTAGTTCACAATGTGTGAAATACCATCGGCAACAACTTCTTACTCACTATTTCCCTTCTTAAATTTCTGTTTGATACAAAAAAAATTCTGATCTATTCTCTTCCTCTATATTTCAGTTGCCCCCTCTAACAATTTTCAGGTATTGGATACCCCGAATCTTTTCAAAAGCGCTATGGAAGTCTACACATGAAGCCCGGCTTTTATTTCCTCCAGAGCATCTAATTATACCGAAAAAAAATCTCTAAGCAATCTTGATTCAAATGCCGAGCGAGTAAAAATTGAAAACCGGACGGATACAGATGTTCTCAGAGCAAACGCAAGGCCTGTATATTTATAATCCAGCCTTTTGTGAAGGAAAACTTTGTGGTGATATCTATGCCCAGTATCAGCACTAATAACGCGAATGGACCTATGATATGAATAGGCAAGAATTGTTTTTGTTTGTCACTATTTGTAAAACATGCCCGTTTCTCCTCATGCGCTGTTTTGCTTGACGAATTAAATAGATCAAAAAGATCTCCAAAAAATAAAAGTAATTTAGCAGTACTAGACATTGTCCTTTATTAAATTTAAAAAGAGTTTGAAATGTGTTATAAACGGTATTACTAAAAATTTGGGTAGCAAAGCGAATAGCGAACTTTCATTTTCTCCAGGTTATTTGGCTTTAAATCTGCTACCTTCAACCTATGAGCCGAATGATATTCATTTGCACAATAGACATCATAATAATAGCGAATATCGTTCCATGTTTGCTCTCTTTTGTTCTGGGGAAATGATGTCATTTTGAAGCAAACAATTCCGAGCACTTTTTAGAAGAGAAAAAAGAATATCTTGGAACAATTGACTCCAAAATACGGTTTTTCGGGAGTGATGTCTATCACCTTAGCCAAGCCCTAAACGAAACTTTGCAAACTTGTGACAGCTTTGAATAATTTTTTTTTTTAATGGAAGGGGGACAACTATTCCTAACAAAATAATAGGCTGGAGCGCTGGAGGATGTTTCCACCTCTTTGCTTTTCTTTGCGCGATTATTACTAAAACACTACCTGCAGGGAAAGAGGAGCGGGATTCGTCATCTCCAAGATATTCTAAACCTACGACGAAATTCGTTTTCGTTTTTTTCATTTTCCTTTTATTTACGAGTTGTTAGGGACTTTTCGTCAACTGAAATGGAACAGTACTTGTAAATATCCGGCAGCAGACTCTCACTCAATTATTACCCGGTATTTTGCGCCAAGATGAAATGAATTCCCTTAGAGTTGTTACGGATAGAAGATCCAACAACAACGGAGATAGAAAAAGAATTCGGAGTGCCAACATCTTAATTTCTCTAGTATACCTTACCTACGTACCTGAGGAGGACTGTTAAAGTTCTTCGAGCTATTTTCTACTAAATTTCTAATATCGGATGGCAGTTTCTCTGAATCTAAACGATTTGATTCTTACCTCAATTTCCTTTTTCAGAAACAAAAAAAAAATCTAAATCTTTTGATAGAATATTTTCCTGCTTCCTCATAATCTCTTTGCATTTGCTTAATTTTTTCATTGAGTTCTAAATTTTTTGTTCTCAAAAAACCTTCTTGAGAGTGTTGTTGGTCAACGCAGTGCGCGTAGTGCAGTCCTGTATCCTAAAAGATAAAGTTTTGTAGCCAATATCTTCAGGACCAGGAACCTCTGCGGCAATGGTAGGGCTTTGCGCAATCAAATCTGGCACAGCCCATGCTGGAAGATGTTTTTTGCGTGCATTTTCAAACAGAAAATGTTTGTTGCAGACTCTATGGCTTTTTTCCAACTGCGCCAGATTCAGCTTTACCCTCCTCTGCTGTTATTTAAGAAAAAAAAAAACGTTACAAAATGGAAAACACTTAATGGAAAAAGAAAATACTTTTTATACATTCAATTTTAAAATAACAGTTGTTGTTATCTTAAAACTCATCCAAAAAATATCAGCGTAATTATTCAGCAAAAAATAGTTATTCCAACGTTATCTATTCTTTCTTAATAGTATTATCATAATATAAACACCCGTATTCATAAAAAAAAATAGTTATTTTAGCTCCCGTGTAGCGTGTTTAGGAAAACTGCACCATGGAATAAGAATTTTCTGGGCTCAAACTAAAAGCAATTGCTTACTGCTCCATTTGAGTCCGGGACATTCTTATTCCATAGTGTAGTTTTCCTTAACACGGGAGTTAAAGAAAATTTTTTTTTCCTTAATGAATTTATAGTAAGGGAATTTATAATAAGGGTGATAGTGTCTTAAGACTATTTTTGATATTTTTTAATATATTTCATCACTAAAGCTTGTGCCTATACTAATTAGAATCCATCGGTCTAGCAGCGATACCGTGGAGCTAACACCAGTAAAATATCATTTCCAAATGCACTTTTAAAATAAAAACAAGAATTAATTGATGAAAATTTGGTGTTTGGAAAATATTTTAAAAGGGAAAATGTTATGAATAAAATCAAATGAATTGACTCTTAAGAAACATATTACAAAAATGCTACACTGCCAAAACATTGTGTATCCGGAAGCTTTAAAATAAAAAAATACATGGTGAGAAAGTATACAAATTTCAACATTGTCATTTAATATTATGTACTTATAGCAAACAAAATATTAATTTTTTAAAGTTTGCGAAGCAACGCGAGCACGGGTCGGCTAGCATAAACATATAAATACCTTGCTTCATCCTGTGGGCATCTATGTTACACTTCAAAATCCGTGCATTTTAGAATGCACTTTTGTTGTTGCCTGCTTTGTGCTGTCGTGGATTGTGTTGATGTTTTTTGCTTATTTGTTGATATGTTATGTGTTGGCGTGCTATGTGTTGGCGTGCTATGTGTTGGCATGTAATGTGTTTGCGTGGATTGTGTTGGGGTACTATATGTGTTGATGTGTGAAATGTATTTGTTTGCGTGCTATGTGTTGGCATGTCGTATATTATCGAGGATTGTGTTGTTGGTGATGTACCAGGATCGTAGGAGATTTTCCATTTTCTGGTAACGAACGGAAAAATCAAATCAAAATATATAAACAAAATTTTAGACTTTGAAAAACTAGGTATTTTAAAGTTTTTTTTCTTGTTTTTATTTCCAATCACACCAAAATCAGCATCGTTGGGCAAAAATGAGTGAACAGATTCCATACATCTTAGATCTATGACTTCGGCACTTAAATTAGCTGATCCTACTAATATTTAAGTTATCATAACTTTTGGATGACTCTGAGGTAGGAAAACATTCATGAAGACATCATGGGAAAAATCACTTGCACTGCTATTATCACTTTTCATAATTAAAACTGTAAAACAATAAACACATTCCCAAAAAAAAATTGTTCTAAGCTGAAAATACGTCTGCTTATGAATAAATTTACAAACACTGCAAATCAGTGACGCGTTCCTTAAAATTTTGTCTAAGCACGTCTGTTCACAAATAAAACTTACAAACACTCCTTATCACTGAAACGTTCCCGAAAAAATTGGTATAAGCTGAAACACGTCTGTTCATGCATAAAACCAACAAATACAGCATATTATTGACTAGGTTCGTGTTTGCTTCGAAAGAAATCGAAAATGCAAGTCACTGACTTGATTTTTGTACCGTTAAGTTGGGAAGGAAATACTTTCGGTCTTTCTGACTTAGTTCATTACACATCTTTAAAGAGAATTTAGCAGTCATTTTGGAAAAACAAATTTATGAATTGGTCCAGTTCAGCTGTGAGCGCTCCACATAATAATAGAGAAATCAGTTTATCAAACTCAGGTTCTTCAGCTAATCACTGGCGTTCTCTTTGGCTATCATTATAATTAACTATAATTGTTAATTTTTGAATTTTTTGTTGCGGTAGGGGTTTTGTAGTTTCAGTATATCTATACATTTTTTGCTGAATAGTTTTTGATTTGGTTATGGCTCTGGTTGAGGACAAGGAACATCTGTGTCGAAGTCAATCATTACGACTCGTTTCCGCTGGTGTTGAATCAGAAGCACTCAGTGTTATGTCAGCCTGGCGCACAATAGGGCTCGTTGAAATTCCGATATGCTTTGTTTTTTTTTTTTTTTTATTTTTGTTTTGTTGTCTCTTCCGCAAACTGAATTCGCGCATACTGGCCGAACAGAATAGTGTAGTTGTACAAAGGGACGAAAATAGTTAGTATAGGTACAGCTCCACAATGTCCACTTGCCATGAACGATGTTCATGATCCAAACTATAATCCAATCCACAATCTGATTTGTATGGATATGTCACTGCATGGGGACATGGATTTTTGCAAATCCATTGGATTTTTTCTAGACATGTTTATAGTCCTGCCATCGTTCATGGCCAGTCGCCAGTTTAATTCATTTCAACTTTTGCTACGATATATATATAGATAGGAAGGTAGAGAAATTTACTAAAAGCTGTAAGAGATTATGTACATATGTATGTCATTATGCACATCAAATATGAAATATTCCTTATATAGATTCCGTACAAAGGCAAAGAAGTGTGTGTGTGTGTGTGTGTGTGAACTATGTAAGTATAGGTAGGTATGTTATAAAGAAAGAAAAAACCTAAACAATAGAAGTTATATTGTTTTTGTTTTTATTTTAGTGGACTGTATTGAATGAAATTCAATAAAAAGTATTTAAGCGACCTTTAGTCCAATGCAGTAGTTTTTACCCACGCTACATGTTTTTTCTATGGTGGATAACGGTTTTCCGCAGTTTTTTTTTTCAAACCCCTTTCTTTCTATTAAAAATACCTAGTAATTTTGTAATCAAACGAAAAAAAACGTTTAAAATTATTTTCAAAATATAAATCAAGAAAATTGGAATAATGGTTTTCGTATGCGCCGGTGACTGTGGGTCACCCTGTATAATAAGGCTTCTATGTAGGTACAGTTAAATATCAAAGATATTCATCCGATTATAGCTTCGAATGTTCAAACACAAAATTATATGTAACATTTGAATTGAACCTGCAACCATCCATAAATCATATTCCAAAAATAAAAATCAATAGGACTTCACAACACTCCATCACCACCCTCCATAAAAATGCAGTACTTTTATACTTAAAAAACGCTTTCATAATCCTCTCCCTACGTTAATTTTATATAAAAGGTTCTATATCCTTAATACAAAAAAAAATAATAAACCTATATGGGGATAAAAAGGCATTTTATACATGCTCCTTTTTTTGTGTTCAAATCATTTCATTTTGTCCTTATTTAAAAATAAAACATGTAAATATCGAAGGATATGACATAAATACATCTCATAAATGTTAAATTGAAGGTATATTTGCTAATCTCCTTAAATGTCAAGTAATTAGCCTAAATAAAGGGAAACAAAAATTTACCTTGTGTGGTTTTATTGTTTCCTATAGAAATTCAGATGCAAAAATGAAAAATATTTAAAATTCAGAAGCTTTATGAGTGCTTTTAAGCCTCTCCTTCTTATTCTCAAAAAAAATATTTAGGTATAAAACAAAAATCACCAGCATTGTAGGTACTTAACAGGCAAACTATTTCTGAAACATTTTATTTTATTTTCTTGTGAATTAATCAGAGATTGAAGGGGCTTTTCTACTTATTTCTTTAAGTCCCTCTTCAAGCCTCCCTGATCTGAACTGAAAGAAGTTTATAGATTAGATTAGATTAGATTAGATTAGATAAGATCTTTATTGATGATTTAAAAATAATAATACATTCATATGTATTCATTTTTGTATAAAGATATTAGAGCATGGCTATAAGCCGTCTGCCGTTTCTTAATATTTTTTACTTTAAGAGTTTACAATATTTAATTTTATACAAATAATTAAATACAAACAATAAAATAGTACAATTGTTAAAGATACTTTCGTTTTAAAAGAAGCAATTAGCAAAATGTTTACAAAAATTCATAAAGTTTAAATATTGTTTTTTTTTTTTTTAGATGAAGATAATTAAAAATAAGATCATAATATAATTTAAAAAAGAAAAACATAATTTAATTTTTATTTTGCTTTGATAAAGTTAAATTTATAATAAAAAATTAAATATTACTATTATAAAATATTAATATTTTAGAGTTTCAAGAACTACAATATCCTGGACAAACAGGCTTTTAGTTTAGCTAAAACAAAAAAAAGGGTGCTAGTTATTACATTTAATAAAAATAGGCTTTAAGATAAACCAACAAAAAAAAAAAAAATAAATATTACTATTATTAAATATTAATATTTTAGAGTTTAAAGAACTGCAATATCTTGGATAAAAAGGCTTTTAGTTTAGCTAAAACAATAAAAAAAATGGTGGCATATAACATTTGTGAAAATGGGCTTTTAGTTTAGCAAAAACAAAAATTATATTAAGTGTATTACTCACGACAGGTTCAAATATGTGCCTCGGTAGTTCTTTGCGTGGGACAAATATTGTACCAGCAACTTCCATCCTAATTCTCCATTCAGAACGCTGACACATTCTTCGAAAGTCAGAAAACTCTTGTTAAAATAAAGTCGGCGTATTTCTTGCAAAATAGGACAGGCTGCTAGGAAATGAAGGACGTTCTCAATTTGGTTTAAATTGCATAGAGAGCAAAAAGGACTAATGTCTATTCGATATGGTCTGTAATTAAGTTCGAAAACTTCCGTTCTGACTTTAAAAATTAGGCTCATATCTGAAACATTAAGGTCCCTTCTAAAATAATTGTTATCACCCAAAAAGAGATTCAAATTTCTGTATATAGTTCTAGAAGTTGACTCCCTAGCTCTATCAAGATGCACCTGATACATTCTTTCATCTACTTTCGAAATACAGTTATAGAAAATATTTTGCCAATCTGCTTCATTGTTCAAATACAAATTTAGTGGAACACGATTTGCTAAAGAGATTTCTTGCCAGTTTTTAAAAGGGGTATAACCACATTGAAAAGATACAATTAGCATTCTTCTATGCAAGTTGTTGCCAGGTCTTTTTATAACTTTGGTTAAGTAATCTGCATTTGCCTTCAAATTTCTTATGTAAATTTGTGGCAAGGCGGACTCAACATAAATGGCTTAGCTCGGAGTAGTCGAGGGTAATTTGAAAATTCTTTTAAAAAAGTATCTCTGGATTATTTCAACCTCTTCGATCCATTGATATCCGTGGCGTCGAATACTTTAAACTTAGATGTTGCATCCACAAAGGACTTTGAAAAAAATTGTGACCAAATTGAATTGATCGCTGTCTTGGCTAAGACCATTTTTTGTTTTATATGGGACCTGATATTCAAATTATGAGTAACAACGAAACCAAGATATTTAAACTCATTCACGACTTCAATACTTGCGCCATCTAATGTCCAGTTCCTTGGAATTCTTTCCGGTCTACTTTGATTCCTGAATATCATGATTTTAGACTTCGCTGAATTAATTTTCAAATCCCATAAATCACAGAAAACTTTAAGTTTATTTATTTGCAGTTGTAGAGTCTCTGGGTTGTCAGCAAAAATGACGAGGTCATCCGCATACAACAAGAGTTTTACAAATATATCACCAAAAGATACCCCCCCTGGTAAATGGTTTTCGATATCGTTAATAAACAAAGCGAACATTAACGGACTCAAGACACATCCTTGTGGGACACCTGTTTCAGACCTAAACGAACTTGACTGACTTTTACCACTGCAGACAACTGCAGACATATTTAGCAAGAGCTGCTCATAAACCCGAATGAATTTAGTTGAAACCCCAATTATTGAGAGTTTATATAACAGTGACCTTCTATTAATAGTGTCAAATGCCGCTTTAAAATCCACAAACAGTGCATATAAGGGCTTCTTTTTATCAATAAATTTTCTAGCTATGGTAGTTAATGCAAAAATTTGATCCACCGTCGAGAGGTTGGCCTGAAAGCCAGCTTGAAAACAACTAATTATATTATTGCATTGCACCCATGTCGATAGCCTAATATACAAAATTTGTGTAAAAAGTTTCCTCAGGGAGCTTAACACCGAAATGCCTCTATAATTTTCAGGTTGATTTGGATTACCTTTTTTGAAAATAGCAGTAATCTTTGCCAAGCGAAAACTGTTTGGGTAAGTTTCTCCGATAAACATTTTATTCAGCAATTCTAAAATATATTCCAAAAACTCAGGAGTTGAATTTTTATAGAATTCAATTGGAATACCGTCTGAACCTGCGGCTTTATGGTTCTTCCTTTTGTTTAGTGATGTAAATAACTCGGACATAGTAAAGTCGGAGTCTAACTCTGGAATCAAGATATTGGGTAGTGCAAAACTCAGTGAATTTCGATTCGGGTCTGGTAGCAAAAGTTTTTTTAAATATAAGGCAAGCTGTTCAACACTAATGTTTAGAGACACTGATTGACTGCGCCCACTCAAGGCCCGTACATTACCCCAAAAAGATTTAGAGTCTTTACAATCAATCAGATTCCTAGCCATATTTCTAAGATAAACTTGTTTTTTGTACCTGCATAAATCCTTGTAAATTTTATTTTGCTGCAGATAAAGATGTTTAAAAGCATCATTATTTGATTCTCTAAATAGTTTTAAGAATTTAAAAGATTTACTTCTACAATTTTTGCATTCCTTGTCATACTATTTAGACTTAGCCCACGGTGTGGAAAAATGGGATATATTTGCTGTTGCAGATTTCCTAATTAATTCAAATGCAATAAGTGTAGCATCTTCCACAGAATCAAGTATCTGGGTGTTGGTAGAAATCATTTGGTGTCTTAAATTTTGCCTATACACCAAGGACTTATGTTCCAACCATTTAAGTTTATTACCAGATAGATCATAGTCCTCGGTGTGTACCTCAGCATCTTGGGAAGATTACTCACACGAGACTATAATTGGTAAATGTGATGAAAAATTGGTAGGATATACTTCAAAATTCTTAATGATACCCAGCCAATCCCCTTTCACCAAACAATAATCAATTGTAGAACACCCTTGGGGAGAAATAAAAGTATAATTTCCATTAACGTCTCCGATTGTTACCCCGTTTAACACAAAAAATCCAAAATCCTCGATCATTTCTATCAAAAGTCTTCCGTTTGAGTTAAGATTTTCATCCAAAGAGTTTCTTTCGAAAGAAAAGTGTCTATTGTTCAAAAACGAAGAGTTCTGAAAGTTGCTTATACGGCCGTTTAGATCGCCTATTAGTAATACATTTTCATGGTTGTTATTAAGGAGAAAGTTCTGCAGATCTTCAAAATCCGAGTTCCATCCGTTATAATTCATGTAAATAGGAACAATTTGAAAGTGTTTTGAATCACATAAAATATCAAATATAATTCTGCTTTTGCTAATTTTAAAACTGATCGGGTTAACAGATTTAATATTTTTCTTATAACCTAACAATACCCCACCACTTGCTCTCCCTAGCCTACTATTCCTAGTAGCTGGGATAAATTTAATTCTAAAATCTTCGAAGTATTTAAGAAGAAATTGCATTTCTTTTCCCTCTTCGACAAAGGTTTCTAATAAAATAATGATATCAAAATTTGAGATTAATTTAAAAAAATCAGGCATTAATAACTTGTTTTTAAGACCTGTAATGTTATAACATAAAATATTAAATTGAAAATAATTTTTTAGGCAGACGGCAACTCTATCCTACATGTTGTTTTGCTGAATTCTAGCGCTGCTACTTGGACCATCCTGGTAATACGCGTTCTGGCGGATAGTTGGCGCTGCCGTTGTTTGATAATTTATGTTTTTGCTGTCAAAAAAGCACATTGCACTATCTCCAAACGTCGCTTTGACAAATGCAAGTTCCTCGTTTGTTTTGATTTGCAGACCACGAAGAGACTCGTAGAAGAAAACAAATCTTTCAATTTGCAACTTAGATCCTTTGATATAGATTTTTGTAGCCGGGCTTAGTGCTAGAAGTTTTCCTTTTATCTCATTTAGTGTTTTCCTTTTTTTACGATACAAAAGTGATTGTTCTCTGTGCACATAAACTCCAGTACCTTTAAGTTTCGGTGCAGCTACAATTATTTTGTTCGCAGTATCTTCGTCTTGAAAGTTAAGCACCATTGTTGTTATTTTGTTCTGTCGGTTGTAAAACTCGCGTGTGTTATGCAATGGAAAATCTGCATTTTCGTTCAGGTCAAGAAGGCCTAGACAAGTTTGTTTAGCAAATTCATGCTTGTTTGCCTTATTGTCTGCAGGGAAATGCATCACAACACTTTTTTCATTGTTTTTTTGTGACAAAACTTCAAGCTGTCTCTCGAGTGTTTCGCAGTAATTCTCCATAACGGCCAGGCGCTCCGAGAGTTGAGTATTTTCGGATCGTAATAGCTGTATGTCCACCAATATGGTAGATACGTCATCTTTTGTGGCTATATTCTTTAAGTGCTCGTTTAAACAATCGTTAATTATTGCTTTAACTTCGCAAGCTTCTAAGGATTTTGTAGCCATTTCCGTTTTTTTTTCAGACACGGTTTTCTTGATAATTGGTGAACTTACGGGTGATATGTCAGATGCCTTCCTCTTTGGCTGCATAGAGTTTTTGCCGCGAGTGCCAATCTTTGTGATATCGGATTTAAAAACTTAAAATTTCCTACCTTCTCTAATGTTGATCGGGATTTTTCAATTGTTTTTTGAAAATACTATTGTTGTTGTCAATTTAATTTTAAAATTACTTTTTATTGTGTATTTTTAACAAGATAATAAATAAAAATACTAAGCACTATATCAATATCGACTTTTGTTGCTCACTCTCTCTCTCTTTTTCAAGTTTATAAGTTGATTTCTTTTTTTGTTGTTGTTTGTTAGCATTTGAAATGAAATAAATCATAGGACTTGAATTTAATTTGTATGTTTTGTTTCAATTTAATCGTATTGTTATTTAAAGTGTGTTTCTATTAATAAGTTAAATATTGGCCACAAAAAACAATCGAATAAAAATCAAATTAACCGTAAATATTTTAAGTTTTATGCAGCCATTTATTATACAGGTTATTATTGTTAGTTTGCATTTGCAGCGCCAAGGTTTTAGTACCTACTCTACCAAGGGCCGGTCCCAGCCAAACTTGCGCCCTGTGCAAGATTTGTAGAAAGCGCCCCTTTTTTATATTTTCACACATACACTGATACACATGCATAAACCTTTTCTACATTACCCAGGATGTAGACTTTCAATGCGTTTTTTCTATTGAGGTATTTTTGGTAGGCCTAATCCTCAGTAACAAACAAATATGTTTACATATTATGATTGTATGTATCAAATGTAATAAAAGTAGTAGTGGCGTCGTGTGAACTATTTAGATGGGTGTGCAATTTTTGAAAATTATATTATACTTTTTTTAAATATCAATTTATTGCGATTGTGGCAATACATCGCCTCTGAAAGAACTTCCCATTCATTGTTTTATCGATACAAATTAAAAAAAAAACAAAAACAAATGTCAGACACTTTTTTTATTAAAAGAGACCACTAAAAACGTAACAAAAACTTAAAAAATTATACTCCAACAAAAACTCAATACAAAAAATAAAAAATTATAGTTTTTTTATATATTAAATCGATTCTTCGATTTTTCTTTATAAATTCTTCAATAACCTTCTCAACAAAATTAAAACTTTGGCATCTCCGCAAAGATGTCAGGAATTCCTTTTCAATAGTGGAATAAATGGAACAAAGCAGAAAGTCGGTCTTCTCCCATAGTGTTTCTATTCGAAGTTTTTATTCGCTTTAACGTTGAAAAGCTTCTTTCTGTTGTTGCTGTTGTTGAAGGAATTGTCATGATTAAATGGCATGTTGTTTATATAAATCGAAATTAAATTTTTTCGTATACTCCTCTCCACTTTTCTTGTACGTTGGTTTTAAGTTTATTAAATTTTGTGTAGGCCTCCCTGCATTAATGATTGTTTTTTTTTTCATCATAAGTATGAGAACTAAATGGTTTTTCTAATACATTATTCACAAGATCTTCGTATTCACTCTCACTCATTGTTCTGATGTTATTAGTATAGTATTTTCTTCAAATTAATTTAATAAAAACATACAACTTTCGCAAACAAAGTCAAAGCACCGACCGCACGAAACTGTAACCACTTGAAAAACAATATCTACCCTTTTATTTTTCACATTTTTCCTATGAAATTTGGTTTTGGTGTATTGAACCTGATACAGAAAACAAAAAACATCACAGACTATCGTGCATTACTTTTTTTCGTACGAGCTTCCATGTAATGCATTGTATCATTGTACATATAAAAAATAGGAACTTCCGTTAATAAACCATAAACTAAAACGCAGCGAAAAATGAGCAGAGGGGAAGTTTAAACTTACTTTTCTGGCCTTACATTTTGCTAATTCAGAAATGAGAAGAATTTTTTTGTAAAAAGTTAATTTTTTTTATTGTAAAAGTTTTTTTTTTTTATAAAAAAAGTTAATTTTTTTTTTTTGTAAAAAAGTTTAATTTTGTTGTCATATTTTTAATGTCATATTTTATTTCTAAAATAGTAATTTTTTTTGTAAAAAAGTTAATGGGGCGTATCCAAAGTAATTTTAGACCTGGGTCTAAGTTAAACACAGCTTTGGTTGAATTTTCAGACGTTGATTCTATTTTTTAAGATTATCATTTCAAAATATTTAAAGCCTTTTGTGTAGTTTACCAAGTTAATTATCTTATAAAAATATAAAACCAACAATTTGTCTGTATTCATTGAGCCAAAATTGTCTTAAACAGTAGTTTAGTTAAGCCTGGGTCTATCTGCGACTATGAATATGCCCCAATTTGTTTTTGTAAAAAAGTTAATTTTTTTTTGTAAAAAAGTTTAATTTTTTTTTTTGTAAAAAATTTATTTTTTTTTTGTAAAAAAGTTATTTGAAAAAATGTTTTTTTTTTTGTTAAAAAGTTAATTTTTTTTTTGCAGCGTTATATATATTATTATATATTCTTTATTTATTTTAATACTTACATTTTCCCCATCTGCGTTTTAAAAATTTTGCGAAATGTTTGCTCTGTTCTTTATTTTCGGCCTCAACAAGCCTTTGCCTTTTTCTAAATTCTGCCCCGAAGGCTTTTTTTTTATCCATATTGGAAAAACGAATAATAAACACTTTCACAAAATACGTCACTTTTATTAAAAACTGATTATCTTAACCAACAAAGCGAAAAAAACATTAAAACAATTCTTCTTTTCGATTCTACTAAAATTTCCATATTCCATCTCCTGTGTAAGCAGGCACCCAGGCACTTAACCCTTACACAGTTACAGTGTGCAATAAGAAAACCTGCACGCTCTGACCAGCGTTGCCGCGAAGAAAAAAGAAGTAAGGGCCATTTCTAAATTTTTTGAGGGCCATTTGACAAAAGTGCGGGCCAAATATTTTACTAACAAATCCTTCTTTAAGGGCCAATTTTTCAATAGTCAGATAAGCAGTCAGTTCGTATTTACTCCTCAGATAGAGCAAAAATCTATTTTTCAATGCGCAGATATAACTTATTACAAGGAATAGGAACATTAAATTTATCTGCTTATTGCGAATTCAGATAAAATTATTCATAGGAATAAATATTTTCAAAGTCAAATATGACTATTTGTCAACATTGCTTTGAAATAAACGTTAAATAAAACTAAAATTACTTTAGAAATGTTCGATACACAAAAACAAAAGTATCAAAAACATATACAAACATAAATGAAAGTGACATTCAAATTATAATATTCTATAGATTATTTTTTTTTCAAGTGCAAATTCAATTTTGCTTTCCGATTGTTAAAGAGCCAAATAACTTTATTCTTCCAGTAAATAACTGTCTCTTTAACTGACTATTGAAAAATCGGCTCTAAAACATTAAACTACAATATATTAATATATCTATATTTATTCTTTTTATTTATTTAATGCATTTAATTTCTTAAGTCTGTGTAACTTACAAAAAGAAACAAAAAAATCACAGATGTATTACATTTTTAATTCACAGACATCTTTTGGCTTTGAGCCACTTATAAATTAAAAATAAATAAAAATAACTTAGAAGTAAGTAATATTTTAAGGAAATCACATTTTATGTCTTTATTCGTTTTACAAAATCTGATTTAGGAATAAAATTACCACAGTTACTCAAGTTGCCCTGCATATAATCTTTAAGGCTCATTTACGAGTGAATAATTTCATACGATAACCTATTTCGATTACTGTTTTTATATTGTTCAGAGACGAAAAAACAAGCTCAGCTGCTGCACTGCTATGTGAAAGACAATATTTTTAAATTAATGATCACCAGCAACATTTTTCATTTCGTTCAACTGAGCCCACCATTTAACAGCGTCAATATCATGATATTCTTTATTTATTTCTTCTAAACAGTTTTGTAGCTCTTCCGCCATTATATTTTCAGTGGAACTGAATAAGTTTGGAAATATTATTAACAGAGTTGTCAAATGATCAGAAATTAATCTAAAATTATCACTTTTTTTATTCAAATAAATAACATCTAAAATTTGAAAAGCTGTTAACAAATTGTCACACAAATTTAATCTATTTTTTAATTGTTTAAAAAATTCTATATAATAGCTTTGAACTGATTTCAAAAACTTTCTTTTTCGTTTTCATTTAAATTCTCAAACAGTTCATCAAATCCAAACCCATAATACAATCTCATCAAGAGGTTTAAAACAGTACGGTTTGAATTGGACTTCACTTATATTACTTAAAGTTTTTAAGTAATCAGCTTTCAAAAAGTTTTTTAAAATAATTATATATTTTTTAGTGACTTCAACAAATTTTTTTTTTTTTTTTTTTTTTTTTATATTCCACGCGCGCAAAAGGGGTTATGGCTACCCTTAAAATGTTTTTAACACAGCACGAGCGATTAGGTAAGTAGGAGAGGATTTAGAAGGAGATACCGATGCACATTGGTTTTGAACGTTTGCACATCGAAATGGGAGGGGAAAGTCGAGTCAGGTAAAGCATTCCACATTCGTGTGGTGCGACTGAAGAAAGAATCTCTGTACATTACAGTACGTCCGAAGTTGGGCTCGAGGGTGAACTGATGGGCATTCCTAGAAGCGCGAGTATTACGGTTGAATTTTTTAAGGGGGGGAATGCAACTGGCTATTTCACTAGAACACTGATTATAATAATAGCGATAAAATAGAGAAAGACACGAAACATTACGGCGGTGTTCGAGAGATGTAATTGTTTCTGTTATAGATCTTTCGCCTATCATTTTTAAAGCTCTCTTTTGAATTCTGTCCAACAAACTCAAGTGAGTTCTTGGAGCTCCTGCCCAAACATGAGAATTGTATTCAAGTTTTGGACGAATAAAGGCTTTGTAGATCACAGCCAGATCAGAAGGGGAAAAAAACTTCTTGCATCTACGGAGAAAACCTAAACACTTAGCAGCGTTTTTGGCGACATCAAATATGTGGTCATTCCACAAAAGGTGGTCTGTGACACACATACCGAGAACTGAGAGCTGTTCGGTTTCCTCGATGCAAGTGCCGTCCATGGATAGCGGCATTGGGGGTGGGTTTCGCTTTAACGACAGGAGACAACATTGAGTTTTAGAAGCATTAAATTCTACGCGGTTTTTGATTCCCCATTGGACAATGCTGTCGAGATCAGAATTTAGTGAGCTTATCATACGCTGCCGTTCAAGTTCCACATCCGAAGGACATGGATGAGAATCTGTAAACGAATATGAGAAACTGAGGGTACTATCGTCAGCAAAACAGTGTAATGGATTAGAAGTTTCAGACAAAAGATCATTTATAAAAATAAGGAAGAGAGTCGGAGACAAAACGGAGCCCTGGGGCACACCAGCATTTATTTTGTGGATTTCAGACTTGAAACCGTCCAATACAACTTGTATTGAACGGTCCGAAAGGTAATTTCTAATCCAACGAAGAAGAGGTTCATCGAAACCAAATGCGCGCATTTTCGATAAGAGAGCTTGATGCCAAACTCTATCAAACGCTTTTGAAATATCAAGTGCAATAATCTTACTTTCTCCAAAACGATGTAAAGATTTGTTCCACTGTTCGGTGAGATATACCATCAGATCACCAGTGGACCTATTGCTACGAAAGCCGTACTGCCGGTCATTAAGAGGCTTTCGTTCCTCGAGATATTTCTTGAGCTGGAAATTAATCAGCGTTTCCATGACCTTGGAAAGAAGGGACGTAAGTGCAATTGGCCGATAGTTAGAGGGTGAAGAAGATACGCCTTTTTTAGGGACAGGCTGGACAAATGCTGTTTTCCATCCACTCGGATAGAGACCAGTAGAGTAGGACAGATGGAAAAGCTAACGCAGTGGTTTTGCCAGCGTTGAAGAACACCTCTTCAGAACAATGGGAGGGATACCATCCGGGCCAGCGGATTTGTGTACATCGAGATCCTTTAGAACTCTAGCAACTGCACGAGTGCGAAAGAAGATTTGTCCCATAAAATCATTTACGCTCTCAAGTACAGGAGGAGTCATAACACTTTCTGGCAGCGTCGAATTAACAGCAAACTGTGTTGCAAGCAAATTGGCTTTATCTTGCGAGCTGACAAAAGGAGTATCATTGAAGACGAGCGTTGGAACCGAGGACGAGGTGGTATTTCGTATGTATTTTACAAATGACCAAAAATTTTTACTACCTTTGGGACATTGTAATATTTTTTGTCGTAATTTTTGATCATGTAAAAATTTGGTTCTTCGAATATGAACGTTACAGGTCTTTCTAGCTTGTTGAAACTTTTTCCGGTTTTCCTCAGTAGGGTTGGCTTTATAACATCGGAAGCTTACTTCTCTAACCCTAATAACCTCTTTACAGCTCGAATCAAACCATGAGTTTTCTTTGGGTTTGATAGATTTCACCCTATTCGGGATAAAATTTCTCATTCCACAAAGAATCAAGTTTGTGATCATATCTGCACCGGCATCAACATCACTATCGAGGAAGCATAGTGACCAGTTAAAGCTCTTGAAGAAATTATTGAGACCGTCCCAGTTGGCTTTCTCGTATTGCCAAACGGTTCTCTTTGGGATTTTTTCTTTAACTGTGATTTGGTGGCACGAGAAATTCGCAGATATGACACAATGGTCTGATGAGCCTAGAGGAGATAATACACTAATAGTGTATTTATTCGGGTCAGAGGTAATGAACAAGTCTAGAGTGTTGGCGATTTGACCTGCAACGTCAGGAATCCGAGTAGGCTCGTCAACAAGCTGAGTCAGGTGGTTTAACTCAGCAAAAATCTCGACATACCTTCCTTCGGGTGTTGTCTGACCAGAAAAGCATAGCCACGAAGAATTGTGTACATTGAAATCACCCGTAACAACGATTTCACTGTGCGGATAATGGGAAACAATTCTCAGGATTGAATCGGACAGCGCATCGAATTCGTTAGAAGTCGAATTACTATCCAAACTTTGGCTACGATAAATGAAACATGTATGTATGATGTGCTTATTGACGGTGAATTTTAACCACATGAAGTTAAAGTTTGTATTTAAACAAGGGCCATATTGTGGTTGAAGCTGATAAGCCACATCATTTCGTACATATATTGCGAGACCGTGGTGTAGGAAAAATAAAGGCACTAAGATATAACCAGGTAGGCTAAATTCGGAGTAATCAGAATTTTCACCTACCTGGGTTTCACTTAGTGCCAAGACTGCTGGCCTGTTTTTTACAGTATGTACGTACACAGCACAGAAATTCTTTCTCAGCCCCCGAATGTTACTAATATCGACCCTAAATTCACCTACCATTTCGAAAAAACAAACGCTAAAAACCAAATCAGACAGTTATCTATGCTGATATTGAGTTTGGGCCCCAATAAAACTCTACCAGTGTTATGCCTTAGTAGTATGTATTGATCCGCCCCTGGAAACCCAAAACCAATATTAGCAATTTGTCTGATTTACTTCGACTCAATCAATTACATACATTATATGAGATGAGCCACACATTGTATGTAATGACTAAGCCGAGAGCAATGTGAATGATGAGGGAAGGAGAGATAAGGAAAAATTTACCGCTTGCTGATTTTAGTTTTGTGGAGCATCAGGTTGATGGGCATGGTGCACTTTTGTTGTTGTTTTTGTATACAAGCACAAGCACTGGCACTGACACTGGCACTTTCTTTTTATTGCAATTTTTTTTTGTGTATTTTATTATTATATTAGGCTATTGTTATTTTTTTTTTCGAACGGTGGGTTCGCAGGGATTTATCGATATATTATTTAAATTTCACCCTGATAAAAGGTGACAGAGGTTGGTTTAATATTTTTTTTTTTTTTTTTTTTTTTTTTTAATTTGTTTGTTTAATTTTTTTGTTGGGGTATTGGCCGCGGTAAAGTTCTCAACTTCCGACACGTCTGGTCGCGGTGGGATGCGGTTCGGTACTGAATGTATTTTTGGTGCTTCATTTTGATAGCTTTTATTCAAATCAGTTATTATTTTTAAAACATAATTTAGGAAGTAAAAATACATTTTGTACAATGGGTTGTTCAAATTTTTTAAATGTACATTTCCCTTGGGGTTTTTATCATCAAAAGACACTCACCCATATTCTGAAACTCGTATTTATGACTCGTATTCGACAACAGTCGTATGTTGGTATCCCAAAAGTCGTATATCCGACTTCACTTCTACAAATATTGAGAAACGGACAACATCGCATACGACTGTTCATATTTTATCATTATTCCGAGTCTAGTATCAATTCGAGTTAAAGTCGTATTTGTGTTGTTTATTCGTCGTGTGAAATCTTTTAAACGAGTTATATATTTTTTCGGATAAAAAAGGACAAAACCCAGTGCATGCAATATGCATATAATGTTGAAATTTTTTTCAGTTTTCCTACTATTTGTTTTATCAACCTGCGGGGGATACCACAGCTCTTAGTCTATCGAAATGCACTTTCAAAATGCAAACAAAAAATTAAAGATGTAAACCATCTCTTCTCCGTGGAAACTATATGCAATCAACCTGGCAGTGATAGCGCGACCCTAAGACCAAATTTCGTTTACTGATACTTTTTTGTTTATACGTGTAAACTACAGGAGCGTTGGAGCGGTATAAGGCTCTTTAGCATCTTTCATTTTTGTATTGTATTTTAGTGGTCTTAGGTCCACACTATTACTGTTATATTAATGGCATGTGTTTTGTTCAGGTACATGTTATATCTCATAAATACATACATACAATACATAATGTACAGTCAACTCCGCTTAACTGCACTCCGCTTAACTGAAAACATCGCTTATCTGAAACAAGAAATTTATTCCAGAGCTTTTTTGAGAAATTTTCAACTAAACTGCTTCGCATAACTGAACTCCGCTTAATTGCAAACTGCGGATAATTGAAACAAAATAGTTTGCCTCAAATGAACATTTTTCATTTATTCAACTCCGCATAAGTGAAACGACCGTTGATTGCTGCCATCAAATTTTAAATCGAACACACCCTTTCAATTTGGAATGTCAATTTGAAATTTCAAAATCTTATTTCTTATCATTACTTCCTGGTGTCAGTTGTTTCTTTTGAATTTGTTTATTTTTTGGCTTATCCTGAAAAATTTTCGACAGAAAACGTATGGCTGACGCAATATTTGTGTTTAAAATGTAAATACCTTTGTTGTTTGAATTGATTCATATGGAAGTCTAACTATTTTGACCCAATACAACAAATCAAACCCACATTTTTTTTTTATTTTCAGCCTAAATGAAATTTAATTTGTTTTGACAAAGCTCCGCTTACTTGAACAAAGTTTCAGTTATCCGAAGTTCGAAGCATGCCTAACGCATCCGGAACGCATACGTAACGCATCAGGAACGCATGCGGAACGCATCCGGAACGTATCTGTAACGCATGCGGAACGCATTCGGAACGCATCCGGAACGCATCCGGAACGCATCCGGAACGCATCCGGAACGCATCTGGAACGCATGCTTAACGCATCCGGAACGCATGCGTAACGCATCCGGAACGCATCCGGAATGCATGCGTAACGCATGCGGAACGCATCCACAACGTATGCGGAACGCATCCGCAACGCATGCGGAACGCATCTGGAGCGCATGCGTAACGCATCCGTGGAGAAAAGTCAAATCATAATAAATAAAAATGATAAATGAATGCATTCAGTTCTATTTTAAGTATGATTATTCGTTTGAGTTGTTCCGAAACAACAACAAGCCTCGGATATGGATGATTTTAAAGTTGACGACCCCAGCAAACGAAACAAGGACAATGAATTTCGGATTTGCACGTGGAACGTCCTGTCCTTATACAGAACACGTGCAGCCGAACAATTAGTGGAGAACCTGGACAGGCTAAAGGCTGACGTAACAGCCATCCAGGAAGTGCGATGGGATGGAGAGGGCATACGGAGACTGAAAACGTGTGACATCTACTACGGCGGGTGCTTGAAGGAACAGGGTCAGCGGCTCTTTGGTTGTGGTTTTGTGATAAGGGGAATACTTAGGCAAGAAGTCTTGGGCTTCCGAAGTGTAAGCGAGCGCCTGGTCCTGGCGGTCACGTGATCAAGTAACCGTCAACCAAATCGACCACGTTGCGATAGACGCGAGACATGCTTGGAGTATCTTGGACGTCCGAACGTTCCGAGGGGCCAACATTGACTCGGATCACTACTTGGTGGTAGCTAGACTACGTATGCGGATATCCATGACGCGACAACGCAGAGCAGATGCTGTGAAAAGATTCGATGTCGAGAAGCTTAAATCGCAAGAGACTGCCAGAACTTTTGCAGACCACGTAACTCTTAATCTCTCAGGAGGTCCGCCACCAGCATCAAGATTCGGATAAAAATCTGCTAGGGTGCTTTTAGAGGAAGATTCTTCGTGTGATTTTCGGTCCGGTGTGTATCGAAGGAGTATGGAGGAGAAGATTCAACGACGAGCTATACGGGCTATACAGCGACATTCATCTGGTCAAAAAGCTGAAAATACAGCGGCTGAGATGGCTGGGGCACGTGGAGCGTATGGACAGCAACGCACCTGCCCGACGAGTCTTCGAATCCAGCCCCGATGGGGTACGCAGTAGAGGAAGAACCCGTAACAGGTGGCGCAAACAAGTGGATGACGACATCAAAGCACTCGGTGTGCGCAACTGGAAGCGGCTAGCTAGGGACAGAGCTGCCTGGAGGGGCTTGTTAGTTGAGGCCGAAGCCCATCCTGGGCTGTGAGCGCCATCAAAAGTAAAGTAAAGTAAGTATTCGTTTGGGTGGAAACACATTGTAGTGGCTATGGTTTACATTTAATTTTGTAAAACTTTTTAATTATTATTAAGTACTATATGATATGATGTTAAATTTTTTAAAACTAAGGTTTGGGGGCCATTTCCAATTGGCCCGGGCAAAGGGCCATAATGAAAAAAGGGGGCCAAATGGCCCGATCGGGCACTTTATGGCAACGCTGGCTCTGACCCATATGATTCCGTATATACATAATTTTAGTTTCGGTAATAAGTGTGCAAAAAAAAAACTTGCATCCATTGACTATTTTTAGAGTAGGTAGTAGTGATGGAAATCAACTTTTTTCGATTGTACTGAACACTGACACAATATAGTACTGAAAAAGACCGAATAGAACTGAGCTCTTTTAAATGGATGGGTGGAGTAATCATTAAATAATAAATTTCACTTATAAGTTTGAGATTCTTAGATATTACTCTACCTTTCTTTATTTGCAAAAAGTTGTGAAATCACACCAATAACATAAATATGAAAAAAACGATCCAAGTTTTTCTTTACAAAAAAATAAAGGAAAACTGAAAGCCCACAAAGGAATTTAAGTTTTGAATTTGTACCTTTTATACCCTGTAAAAGTTCTACTAATTTGCATCAAACAGAAGTGCTCCATTTAAATGATAATAATTATGAAGAAGTGGGTGGTCCCTTGCATGGAAAATCTCACAGTCCAATTAGTTTTATTTGTATGTAGCTATGGACCTCCCGGTCTACCAAAATTCATAATTTTGTAACAATCATAAATGTTCCATATAAGAATTCTGCGAAAATGGGTGGATGGTATAAGCCCAATACACCAAACTGCATTATTCTAAAATAATTGCAAATGCTCCATACAAATTTTTGGAAAATGGTGCATGCCACGCCCCCTGAATGAAAAATCTCAAATTTTCGATTTTGTTCATCATTACACAGACCTTCCGCTGTACAAAATGTCATCCTTTTTTAACAATCGGAAGTGTTTGATATAATTAATAGCAATTCTGAGAAAATGGGCGTATGCCACGCCCCATAAATAAAAAATCTCAAAATAAAATTTAGTTCCTTTGCTTGCACTTCAAACTCTGATACTCTACCAAATTTCTTCATTCTGCGATTATCGGAAGTGTCCCATATGTCTGATATAAATTCTAGGTAAATGGGCGGATGCCACACCCCTAAGTGGAAAACTTTATACCTATGCACGAAAAGACCTACCGTTGTTTTAAGTTACAATATTCTATGGTTTTTGGAGTTGCTGCATAATTTTGATGATCTAATTAGTGCGAGAGTAAGTCAGTCAGTTTTTGCGATTTTGCAGTCTTTTCTCGGGAACCACATAAGCTAAGTCCCCCTTCACACTGGGAGACTAGTCTCTGGAGATTTTTTGACGTTTTCCTCTACTTACCTTAAAAATATCTTGTTCCACTCACACGAATTAACAAAATTGCTAGAGATTTTTGTTTTTCCCCATAAAGTCTATTGGTTGAACGCACATTACAGACAGTGTGAGAAGGACTGCGATAAAAAAATTACCGGGGAAATTTATTATTCTCTCCTTACTTCTTGCTCTTCTCGCCTACAAAGAAAAACAATAACAACACCTAAGCACAACGAGTGGTTTAATCCTTCCCTTTCCTTCCCATCTTCTCTCGCAGTTGAGTTAACTAAATCGTTGCAGCATTGTGCGTGTAACCCCCGCACACTGCGCGCAGGGATTAAGTTAACATGATCTCGGATAGATAATTGTTCGTCTCTCTAAATAACCAGGGGCGGTTCAGTGCAATTTGTCACTAAGGCATAACACTGGTGATAAATTGTAATTGAAAAGTTCAAATTGGAATTTAGAGGTGACGTTGAATTTAGGTAATTGTCCGAGTTGGTTTTTAGTTAGTTTTGAATTTTTTAATGGCGGGTAAGTGTAGGGTTGATTATAGCAACATTCGTGGACTCAGGAAAAATTTCTATGCTGCGTATGTCTATACTGTGCAAAACAGGCCAGCTGTTTTGGCACTGAGTGAAACTCAGATAGGTGAAAATTCTGATCATTCGGAATTTAATTTATTTGGGTACAACTTAGTGCCATTATTCTTTCCCCACCATGGTCTTGCCGTCTATATAAAAAATGATGTAGCATACCAACTTCAACCACAATATGGTTTGTGTTCTAACACAAACTTTAATTTCATGTGGTTAAAATTTACGGTAAATAAGCACATCATTCACACTTGTTTCGTTTATCGAAGCCCCAATCTGGACAGAAATTCAACTTGTAACGAGTTTGATGCTCTGTCCGACTCCATCCAAAGAATTGTTGCCCATTATCCTCACACTGAAATCGTCATTGCGGGCGATTTCAATGTACACAATTCTAGTTGGCTTCGCTTTTCTGGCCAGACAACACCCGAAGGAAGGTATGTTGAGCTCTTTGCTGAGTTAAACCACCTGACTCAGCTTGTTGACGAGCCAACTCGAATCCCTGATGTTGCAGGTCAATCCGCCAACACACTTGACTTGTTTCTTACCTCTGACCCTGATAAATACACTGTTAGTGTATTATCGCCTCTAGGCACATCAGACCATTGTGTCATATCTGCTAATTTCTCGTGCCAACAAAACTCAGTTAAAGAGAAAGTACCAACGAGAACCGTTTGGCAATACGAGAAAGCCAACTGGGACGGTCTCAACGGTTTCTTCAGTAACTTTAACTGGTCACTGTGCTTCCTCGATAGTGACGTAGATGCCAGTACAGATATGATAACAAACTTAATTCTTTGTGGAATGAGAAATTTTATCCCGAATAGGGTAAAATCTATCAAACCCAAAGAAAACTCATGGTTTGATTCGAGCTGTAAAGAGGTTATTAGGGTCAGAGAAGTAAGTTTCCGTAGTTACAAAGCCAACCCTACTGAGGAAAACCGGAAGAAGTTTCAACAAGCCAGGAAGACCTGTAACGCTCATATTCGACGAACCAAATTTTTGCATGACCAAAAATTAAGGCAAAAAATACTACAATGTCCCAATAGTAGTAAAAATTTTTGGTCATTTGTAAAAAATATTCGAAACACTACTTCGTCTTCGGTTCCAACACTCGTCTTCAACGACACACCTGCTGTCAGCTCGCAAGATAAAGCCAATTTGCTTGCAGCACAGTTTGCTGTTAATTCGACGCTGCCAGCAAGTGATAGAACTCCGCCTGTACTTGAGAGCGTAAACGATTCTATGGGTCAAATCTTCTTTCGCACTCGTGCAGTTGCTAGAGTTCTAAAAGACCTCGACATACACAAATCCGCTGGCCCGGATAGTATCCCTCCCATTGTTCTGAAGAGGTGTTCTTCAACGCTGGCAAAACCACTGCGTAAGCTTTTCCATCTGTCCTATTCTACTGGTCTCTTTCCGAGTGGATGGAAAACAGCATTTGTCCAGCCTGTCCCTAAAAAAGGTGTATCTTCTTCACCCTCAAACTATCGGCCAATTGCATTAACGTCCCTTCTTTCCAAGGTCATGGAAACGCTGATTAATTTTCAGCTCAAGAAATATCTTGAAGAACGAAAGCTTCTTAATGACCGGCAGTACGGCTTTCGTAGCAATAGGTCCACTGGTGATCTGATGGTATATCTCACCGAACAGTGGAACAAATCTTTACATCGCTTTGGAGAAAGTAAGATTATTGCGCTTGATATTTCTAAGGCGTTTGATAGAGTTTGGCACCAAGCTCTCTTATCGAAAATGCGCGCATTTGGTTTCGATGAATCTCTTCTTCGTTGGATTAGAAATTACCTTTCGGACCGATCAATACAAGTTGTATTGGACGGTTTCAAGTCTGAAATTCACAAAATAAACGCTGGTGTGCCCCAGGGCTCCGTTTTGTCTCCGACTCTCTTCCTTATATTCATAAATGATCTTTTGTCTGAAACTTCTAATCCATTAAACTGTTTCGCTGACGACAGCACCCTCAGCTTCTCATATTCGTTTTCAGATTCACATCCATGTCCTTCGGATGTGGAACTAGAACGGCAGCGTATGATTAGCTCATTAAATTCTGATCTCGACAGCATTGTCCAATGGGGAATCAAAAACCGCGTAGAATTTAATGCTTCGAAAACTCAATGCTGTCTTCTGTCATCAAAACGAAACACACCTCCCATGCCGCTATCCATGAGCGGCACTTGTATTGAAGAAACCGAAAAGCTTTCAGTCCTCGGTATGTGTATCACAGACCACCTTCTGTGGAACGAACACATATTCGACGTCGCCAAAAATGCAGCTAAATGCTTAGGCTTTCTTCGGCGATGCAAGAAATTTTTCTCCCCTTCTGATCTGGCTGTAATCTATAAAGCATTTATCCGTCCGAAACTTGAGTACAATTCTCATATTTGGGCAGGTGCCCCAATAACCCACTTGAGTATCTTAGATAGGATTCAAAAAAGAGCTTTGAAAATGATAGGTGACAGAAATATAACAGAAACATTTGCATCCCTCGAACACCGCCGCGATGTTTCATGTCTAACATTATTTTACCGTTACTTTTATAAACACTGTTCTAGTGAAATAGCCAGCTGCATTCCTCCCCTAAGACAATTCAACCGTAATACTCGTACTTCTAGGAATGCACATCAGTTTACCCTCGAGTCCAACTTCGGACGTACTGTCAAGTATAGAGATTCTTTTTTTAGCCGCACTACCCGAATGTGGAATGCCTTACCCGGCTCTATCTTTCCCGACCATTTTAATATTCAGAGGTTCAAAACCAATGTGCATCGGTATCTCCTCTTAAATCCTTCCCTATTTTCCCAACGCTCGCACTGTGTTTAAACATTTTAAGGGCAGCCAAATCCCTTTAGTGCGCGCTCAAACAAAACAAAAAAAAAAAAAAAAAAAAAAAAAAAAAAAAAAAACTCCAAGTTTTTGGTAATTCAGTTTTTTTGTGTGAAAGTGTACTAAGAGACTGAAAAATTTGTCAGTTGCCTGAACCTGGTGAGTTAAGCAAATACTGCGAAGTTTAAGTTTCTGACTTTATTGGTACTTAAATTAGAGAGGGTCGAAATCTACTTGAGTTTTATTCTGTGTAGTGCTGTGCACTACCGTCTCCTTTGATTTGGGTTTGTTCGCATCGCACATAGATTTTTTTGTCAGATTACTTCGAATTTATATGAATTTTCCTATTTGATAGAAAATAAAATTCGATCAAAAATTTCTCATCGACTTTTGTCGACTAGATTTTTTCAGAGTACCTAGACTCTCGCAATAAGGCACTCAGAGAAAATTAACTAAAGGAATTAATCAATTTTGTACAAACAATTCAAAATAGTACTGAAAATGGCAAAGATGTACTTACGTACTGAGAAAATAAAATAGTACTGAATTCAGTACAATAGTAAGCCTTTTTCCAACAGTGGTAGGTAGCACAGCAACCTACCTGTTCTCTTTTTCGGAAACATTTTTTTGTTTTTTTTTTCGTAGATGAGAAGTCACATACAGCACAAATAGAGGTACGGTGTGTAATACAAAACCTGCACGTTCAAGCCCACATGATTCAGTATGAATAAGTATTTTCCGTTGTCATATTCTCTGTATTAATTTTGGGACTCACTCAGTGTGCATGAAATAAATCTTGCACATATGAGGTGGCATGGAAGTTTTTTGTGTTGAGATTTTTTCTTTTTTTTTTTTTTGTACGAACAGGGTGAAATATTTGGAAATTAGGTAGGTAGGATTGAACTTGCATGGGTCTAGTGGGATTTTTAATTCAACGATATCTTGACTCTTGAGTTAAGTTTTCCTCGAATGCAACAATGAAAGTGATGTAAGTAAGTGTGCAAGAAATAACTTAGCACGGTTGTGATAGATGTTATTTTGGAATTATTTGAAGAATGTTTGTGGTACAAATGCAAATGGCAGTACATATTTGTTTGCGCAAGATCAGATTTCTTTCTCCTGGTAATGCGCCCCCAGAATGTTGCGCCCTGTGCATTTGCACATCTTGCACATATGGTTGGTCCGACCCTGACTCTCCCACTAATGTTTCTTCTTTTGAATATACCTTTAGACGCCCAATTACCATTCAAACTAGTACTTACGACACTGATTTAGTTTTTTTTTCTTTTTTACTTAAGCGAGGTACACATTATCAAACCTGTATGACAAATCTGTTCACATTTGATAATGTGTACTCTCTGTTTGATGGTTTGACAAACAAATCTGTTCACAAATTTTTTTGATAATGTTTGGCAGTCATCGGTTTGTTGGTGTGTTAGTGTTTAAACATTTTTAAAATTCCCGATAAGCCGCGTTATATGCCGTTTTCACTGGGCCAAATGAGGTAATTTCGTTGCAAATTTCCAAATGAGATCCGAAATTACCTAATTTCCCATAAAAAAACGCATTTCGAAATGAGGTAATTTCAACCTCATTTGCACCAAATTAGGTTGGAAATTAGGTGAATGCATCCAGCGGGAATCAGTTTCAAAAGCTCGTAAAAACTTTTGTATGAAAATATCAACACACTATACTCAACAACATAAAACAGAAAGAGAAAACAACAAAAATAAACGGCTAACTCCCATTCCAAATTCAAAATGAAATGAGATGTCAAATGAAATTGGCAAATTTGGTAATGAAAACACTCTTGTTTGTCAAATTTCGAAATTACCTCATTTTGGCTCTAATGTAAACGTGGTATTACAAATTAACAAACTGCCATTGAGATGTGTGTTTGTTCGATAATGTGTACCCAAGTCATTCATCAAACCATCAAACTTCAAAAATACAGTTATTTGTGTTTCTGTTTATATTGAATTAAGTTTTGGTTAATATGGATATATGAGGAAAAAAATATTTTGAAGAATTAATTAAGTGCAACAAAGCAAATAGGGCCCGGAGATTATATTGCCCGTGAAAAAAAAGAAAATGCTCTAAGTGAGCTAGTGGAAATAATGAAACATTTAAAAAAAAAAATGCAAATGTTTTCGACGTAAAAAAAAAAATAAACTCGCTGTGTAGTTGCTTTCGACGGGAAATAACAAAAATAAAGCAATCGGAGTGCAGTGGCTCTGGAGTAGACTCCATATAGAAACCAAACCAACCCTTTGGTGATTTAAAAAACTTGATTTCATCAAAGACCAAGAAATACCAACGGAAGGCATTTCGTCAGTTGGGCGAATGGATTATTTGGAATACAGTTTGCTGGAGGAAGATGCAGACGACCCGGTAAGTACCATAGAACATTTAGGTAAATATAGTATCAAATGCTGACAATACTTCGGAACAGAATTTTTTTGCAGTTCAATTACAGTTTTCTGTTCTAAACAGTTCTAATTTACTGTAGAATGAGTCTGTTCCGAACAGTTTAGATCAAAATAGAACAGGATTTTCTGTAGGTACTTGCTTTCCAGACAGAACAACTTAGAACAGATTTTCTGTTTTATCTTGTTCTGATGTTTTCTACGAAACTGTGCTGTTTCTGGTCTGTTCTTATCTGACTATTTCCTCATCCTCAGTGATAGGTACCAATGATCGGGCCAATATCTGGCCAAACCATTAAACAAGAAAGTTTACCTCGGACGTAGCGAACGCTACAGCAGCAACAACGGCAGCAACAGCGAAAACATACAATGCCCAAGTCAATATGGTACTATAGCAACAGCGCAACATAAAATGCCCAGGTTAATATGCGACTTCTTGTCGTAGCAACGCAATGCCCAAACAACCACAGCACATATGGTCGAGCCAATGCCTGGCCGGACCAAGAAAAAGATAATCCAAGTAGTGGCTCTCTGCACAGCGATGTCGCCGATATTCCGGATTCGTTTTCTTTTTACTTAACAAAATTACTTTAAGTTAGATGATTTGCTTTATTTATTTTTCTATTTATTTGACCTTTTCTTATTAAATTATATTAAATATGAGCAAAAAACGTTGCCAAAAGGGCCAAAGTTAAAGTTTTTAAATAAATTACCAAAAGGGTCAAAAAAGACGTCTGCGTCTTATTAATGGTGAAAGAATTCTGATGAGCTTTCCAGAATGCCGGAAGGGCGGACATTTATATTTCCTAAATAAATTGATTGACGTTACGTTACGTTATGGAATTTAAGAAAAGGGGTTTGTTCGTAGAGTGAGGCAAAATTGTAATTACAACTGTGCCTAGATGGCATTAACAGGTACCATGACCTAAATCATTTGCACAATTTATAGGTAGTCAGTCAAAGCAAAACAAATTTTTAGTCCGCTCTACTATTTAGACGGCCGGCCGGCGGCGTTAATATCCACCAAAGATAATGCAGAAATGCTGAATCAAGGTGCTGCAAATGCAAGAATGGGTATTGAAATTTATTTTATTACCAATGGTATAAATATATACATATCTTCATGGATACTAGTGGAGGCTATATAAATACTCAGATTAAACGACCTGACTGAAACCAGAAGAAACTTCGGACATCTATTTTAAATTAATGACAAAAAGGACAAAGATGACTTATTCTAGGTACTGCCCGACGTGGCAGTGGCAGGTTCCAGCATCTGTTACATACTTACACCGTTTACATGAGGTATTCGAGTGACCTTCAACCTCGCTTGGCCTCTTTGAATACCTGCGTTGACTTGAAATGAGCTTCAACCGACTCGATTCCGCTTCAGGAGCGGAGGCGAGTCGAAATTGTTGATAAAAAACCTGGGTCGAAGAGTTGGTCTTGAGGATGTGTTGACCACAGCGTTTTTGCACATTTGCCAGTAAAATTATTTATTTAATTTGATAGCTATGTGAAGTATGTAATAAAATTCATTATACTTTAACTGTTTCTGTGTCAAATAAAGATGTTATCTCAACACAATATCAACTCAACTTCAAATGGGGCTCTCAACTCACGTGACGACCCTAATCCAACTAAAGCTTTCGATACTGCTTGTAAACGAGGTAACTACAACAAGTTCAATGCGAATATGCGAAGATCGTTCGATGTCTACGTTCGAGATCAGGTTAAAATTATCCACTTCATGTTTGGGAGTAGGTTACTGCCGTGTCTCAGTTGATCACCAGATACACAGCCTTTGGGGAGCGCCTTTATAGGTTAAAGAGACCTGTAAGCCGACAACATATTATTCCAAAAATATTTTCAGTGATTTGAATTTAACATCACAAAAGAAACAATATATCCTCGAAGAACCAATGGATGACAAGACAAGGTGGTTCTATGCCAAGGGCTCAGATGAATTATTAGAAAAAATTTACTTAAATGTAGGTATGCAGAGCATTTATGTTTTTTTTTATATAAAACCCAAAAAAAAACAATTTTAGCAGAAAATTTAATCGGTTATCATCCCTAATTCATAAATTTAAAAATACTGTATAAACATTGTATAGTTAAAAAAAATTGTACTATTTATGTATATATTTGGAATTATTGTATGTCATTGTTGAAAGGAAACTACTGTACTTCTAAAAAAAATTGAAAAATCTTCTTATGTACAATATTTGTCTTTAGAAATAGAAAGTAAACTTTGCTGTGTTACAGAACTTTTACATTTTTTATGAAATTCACCGAATATCTATTATTATTTGTGATGTATGTATATGTAGTGGTACTTAAGGTTATCTAATATAGGCTAAAAAAAGTGGTCAGAATTTACAATTGAAAAGCTTTTCAATGCTTACGTGACCTTAAATACACAAGGATTCAAATTTATTTAAAAATTTTAGGTACAGAATAAGTATTGCAAGTCAAGTCTGGTTTATAAAGGTCATATAGTGCAAGAGTCGACAGCCAATTTCGGGAGTGTGTGTTTAAACAATATACCTATGATTATAAGGGTTTATAGGTGCATGGTGGTGTGATATAGAAAATTAATCTGGCAGGTATACAACTCCAGAGAAATACCTTCCCGAATTAATAAATGTAAAAATTTATCTTCATACATGGTAAATAAACTTTGCAGTGTTGTCGAACATTTACAGTTTTGAATTCGACCCTTTATCAGTGTTGTAGTCGATTTATGCAGAGCCCACGTCACAAAATAATGCATACAAAAAGTGAATCATTTTACAAAACGAATTTTAGCTCCATTAAGATTCGTTTATGGAAAGCATTATATGGAGGGTGAGTGTTCTGTTCTCTTGTTTTGATCCACTCTTTCACCCACTTTTTTCTATTAATTTTCTTTTTTTTTTCTTACAAAATTGTTATGACACAAGCTATTTTATCTTGATCCATTTTTTTATGTTTATAGCCGGTAATCTTTTGTTAATTAGGTATACCTATGTAAATATTTTGTATTTGTATTTTATTCTGTTTATTTTCATACCAACGCGTAAATGGATTTGATATTTGACAATCAGTACTAACTACTAATTTTTGTTTGACAGCCAACAAAACTGAAACATTTTGCGCAAGTTTGACGCCCAACAGGTTTGATACTGTGTATCCCGCTCAATGTTTCTTTTTTTGAATATATGTACCTATAGACGCCCAATTACCATTCAAACTAGTACTTACGACACTGATTTAGTTTTTTTCTTTTTTATTTACTGATACTCATTCCGTATGTGCCTTATATTATTTAATGAACTAATCAAATTCACAAAAAGCTAACCATTTCTACCGGAATTAAGGCATTAAGGTTAAGGGTTTCTGATTGAAGCACGATAGTCCCGGTAAAGTTATGTTAACACACCTCAACCTCATGCTGATGGAAGGGCTCCTTATTGAGAGTATGGGTATTTTATGTAGCATGTCAAGCTTATCGCTATAGCAAAATATCAATTACGAATGTTTACTTGAAAAATAGAGCTAATAAGTTACTGTTAGTTTATCAAACAGCTTATAATCGTTATGACGCACGATAAGAAGCCATTTTTCTATCGCTTAATCAAGACATACATACTGATGGAAACAGAAAATACATAATATAGCTGGTTGACATTGAAAGATGTAAGCTTTATAGGTTAGGTATACATACATACCTGCCTCAACAATTAATTATACTTAACCATTGTTTGTTTAAGCCTCCACCCTTTTGGTTTAAGTTAAATTTATCCATGAACATGGAAATAAAGGAATATGTACATAGCACCTTATGTAAGCTATACGCTAACTCACCTAGGCATGCTCATGCTAAATAGGGAAAGCAAAGCACACACTTATTTTAGTAAGTGCTTTGTAAAATATTTAGTACTATCATCATGGACATATAACTGGACTGCTAGTCGGTCGTCATTCCCATACAAAAGTTGCATTGAAGATGGTTCCACCGATTATAAAACGACAACCGTGCCTATTGGCGCAAAGTGATGGCCATAACAAAAATTATTCCCAATGCCATTTGTTGCCAATTATAATATGCAAGAATTTTTTCGGATAGAAACTAATGCCATGTACTTCTATTACTAACAAAAAAACAGCGTCATCTGTTTTTATTTAAATCTTTGTTTGATATTTGCGTCTTAACCTATTATAAATCGCGACTCGCAAGAAATATTTGGCGAATCAGGGTGGAATCGCGTAAGGCGATAGGTGATTGTCAAGTGCTATTCATATGAGCTGCGTCTGCGAATAATTCTTTTAAAGCTATTTCTGAAGCAAATATCAACTTATTCTTATTTTAGTTGTCTAATAAATGAAATAAAGGAGAATGGGCAAAGTGGTCTACCCACTCAACAGTAATGTGTTGTATGTCGTTGAAAAGGTAATTTTACTGACTTCATTTCATTGTATGACCATTAAGCTCTAAACTATGGGGTTCGTGAGATATTCGGAATCAAAGCACCGAAAAAGACAATAATAAATTTCGTCATTGGTAGTGTGTCCTCATACCTACATTAATCTGTGATACATCGTTTAAAAGATAATTTTGTGTACTTTATTTTTGTATATAGCCGTAAGGACGTAGATCATAGGGTGCAAGAGATATGTGGGCATACAAATCGGCAAATATAACAACAATGCAATTCTTCATTTGGTACTGGTCAACCGACTCAACAGTAATGAGTCATACGTCGTTGTAAAGGTTATGGCATTTGCTTCATTTCATTATGTGGAAATTAAGCTCTAAACCATGGGTTTCGTAAGATATTCGGCTCTTAAGCACAAAAAACAGCAATAATGCAATTCTGCATTGGTAACTTATCAACCAAGTCAACAACTATGAGTCATGTGTCGTTGAAAAGGCTGTTGCGTGTACTTCTTTTTATTATATGACCGTTAAAGTGTAAATAATGGGATTCGAGAGATATGTGCCAAAAACGCTGAAAAGTGCAGTAATGCAATTCCGCACTGGTAGCTGGTCTTTCAACTCAACAGAAATCTCTCTTATATCTTTGAAAACGCTATTGCATGTACTTCGTTTTGCAATATGCCGTTTAGCTGTAGACCGTAGACGGCTATATACAAAAATAAAGTACACAAAATTATCTTTTAAACGATGTATCACAGATTAATGTAGGTATAAGGACACACTACCAATGACGAAATGCATTATTGTCTTTTTCGGTGCTTTGATTCCGAATATCTCAGGAACCCCATAGTTTAGAGCTTAATGGTCATAATGAAATGAAGTAAGTAAAATTACCTTTTCAACGACATACAACACATTGCTGTTGAGTGGGTAGACCAGCTCCCATACATTTTTGCCCATTCTCCTTTCCATATTTAAAAATTTAAATAGTAAATATTGCATTAAATTACTTAAACTTGCAACAAAAAAAACACATTTTAATATTTTCTACGCGACCAACAACTGCGAACTGTCAAATGAAAATTCACAGTCCACAAATCAGTGATGGAAATCAACTTTTTTCGATTGTACTGAACACTGACACAAAATAGTACTGAAAAAGACCGAATAGAACTGAGCTCTTTTAAATGGATGGATGGAGTAATCATTAAATAATAAATTTCACTTATAAGTTTGAGGTTCTTCGATATTACTCTACCTTTCTTTATTTGCAAAAAGTTGTGAAATCACACCAATAACATAAATATGAAAAAAACGATCCAAGTTTTTCTTTACAAAAAAATAAAGGAAAACTGAAAGCCCACAAAGGAATTTAAGTTTTGAATTTGTACCTTTTATACCCAGTAAAAGTTCTACTAATTTGCATCAAACAGAAGTGCTCCATTTAAATGATAATAATTATGAAGAAGTGGGTGGTCCCTTGCATGGAAAATCTCACAGTCCAATTAGTTTTATTTGTATGTAGCTAAGGACCTCCCGGTCTACCAAACTTCATAATTTTGTAACAATCATAAATGTTCCATATAAGAATTCTGCGAAAATGGGTGGATGGTATAAGCCCAATACACCAAACTGCATTATTCTAAGATAATTGCAAATGCTCCATACAAATTTTTGGAAAATGGTGCATGCCACGTCCCCTGAATGAAAAATCTCAAATTTTCGATTTTGTTCATCATTACACAGACCTTCCGCTGTACAAAATGTCATCCTTTTTTAACAATCGGAAGTGTTTGATATAATTGATAGCAATTCTGAGAAAATGGGCGTATGCCACGCCCCTTAAATGAAAAACCTCAAATTAAAATTTAGTTCCTTTGCTTGCTCTTCAAACTCTGATACTCCACCAAATTTCTTCATTCTGCGATTATCGGAATTGTCCCATATATTTCATATCAATTCTAGGTAAATGGGCGGATTCCACACCCCTAAGTGGAGAACATCAAATTTTCCTTTATACCTATGCACGAAAAGACCTACCGTTGTTTTAAGTTATAATGTTCTACGGTTTTTGGAGTTGCTGTTAATTTTGATGATCTAATTAGTGCGTGAGTAAGTCCCGGTCTACATTAAACGATTTTTCCAGTGCCGATCTTTTGTTCGTTGGTGAAGGGAGTGAAAAGTGAGGGGTAGGGATCAAATCGTTTGTACCACAAAACTCGAACGATTTTTCCAGTCTGTTTATATTCTCTTTCACCCTCTTTCCAGTTTATTGTAGGTGTTCGTTGTCAGTGTGCCGTTGGGTTGATGGTGTGAGTGAATATCAATGCAAAATGAAGAGCACAGAAATAAAAAAATGAAGAAGACAAGGAATAAATCTCATGGACAAAATCTTTCTGTGTGTACATTTCACACGATTTCTGGAAAAATCTTCGTGGAAATATCGGGCAATGTTGATCGGGACTAAGTCAGTCAGTTTTTGTGATTTTGCAGTCTTTTATGGGAACCACATAAGCTAAGCCCCCCTTCACACTGGGAGACTAGTCTCTGGAGATTTTATGACGTTTTCCTCTACTTACCTTAAAAATCTCTTGTTTCGCTCACACGAATGAACAAAATTGCTAGAGATTTTTGTTTTCCCCATAAAGTCTATTGCTTGAACGCACATTACGGACAGTGTGAGAAGGACTGCGATAGAAAAAAAATGACCGGGGAAATTTATTTTCCTCTCCTTACTTCTTGCTCTTCTCGCCTACAAACTCCCAGTTTTTGGTAATTCAGTTCGTTGTGTGAAAGGGTACTAAGGGACTAAAATTTTGTGAGTTGCCTGAAACTGGTGAGTTAACCAAATGCTGCGAATTTTAAGTTTCTGACTTTATTGGTACTTAAATTAGAGAGGGTCGTAAATCTACTTGAGTTTTATTCTGTGTAGTGCCAGAAGTTGGCTGGGCACTACCGTCTCTTTGATTTGGGTTTGTTCGCATCGCACATCGATTTTTCTGTCAGATTACTTCGAATTTATAGGTCCGATCCTTTACTTTGTGCACAGAAAATCACAAACTGTCAGATTTTGGAGAGCAACGTTGAAATGTTCTCAAAAATATCAAAACAGTGCAAAAGTATGGTAACGCAAATTTAACCAAATTCCGCATTACCTAATGTGCCAGACAAGTACGGCACGATGTTTGGCTTTCATTCTTTTGCTCTTAAAATGACATTTTGCTGTGCTGTGATTTTCTGTCCGAAGAAATTTCTCGGACTGAAAATCACAGGTAAGGGAAATTATTTACTCTCTCGTGAGCGTTGTCTTTTGTCAAAAACTATAAAATAATTGAGTACGGGAACGGCTTTGGACTGAAAATCACACAAATGGACAGAAAATCACAGAAATTTAAAGTAAAGGAACGGACCTTATATGAATTTTCCTATTTGATATAAAATTAAATTCGATCAAGAATTTCTAATCAACTTTTGTCGACTAGATTTTTCCGGAGTACCTAGACTCTCGCAATAAGGCACTAAGAGAAAATTATCTATAGGAATGAATCAATTTTGTACAAACAATTCAAAATAGTACTGAAAATGGCAAAGATGTACTTACGTACTGAGAAAATCAAATAGTACTGAATTCAGTACAATAGTAAGCCTTTTTCCAACAGTGCCACAAATACAAGACGCATTCCACAAATCTGCGAACAAATAATTCGCTCGAATTGAACCTCAAAAATAAAATATCTGGTGTTACCGTGCTGTTTAGTTTGGACAGAATAAAAAGTCAAATTCTGCGACCGTTCGCAATTCGCGGACGCAGTTCGCGGCTTCATATGAATGGCACTTCACTGTTTTGATCGTCAATTATGGTTTTCACCCTTTATTTGTTCTGCGTAAAGTGATCGCTAAAAACGTCGGAGTGCTTGGCAGCACTCACATATTATAATGTCATTTCGATAATGACATCTATAATTGTGTTCTTTTTTTAAGTTTGAACATTATTTGCCGTGAGATTTTTTATTCCGGCAAAAATGTAAGTATACCTACCTTATAATAGTTACAATTATGTATAAATAAAGAAAAATGTTTATTATCGTTAAGTACTGCTACAAAAACACAAATACAAATACTATCGGCATTTATAGAAACCCATCCCGAGCTGGCCAAAGTCGTACAATGCCCTGTCAAGCTCTAGCCGAACATCCCAAAAGCATAAATGGGAGCAGCTGGTTAGGTCCTTGAATGCAATTGGGCCGCCAACAAAATCTGTTGGAGAGTGGAAAAGAGTAAGTAACAAACACAAATTTATAATGTAAATTGAGATAATAGGAATTAATATTGAATTAGATTTGCACAAAACTAAAAAGAAACTCACTGTCAACAAAAAATCTATAAAACAAACTGGTGGCGGTCCATTTGATTTGAAGCAGCTGGACGAAACAGAAGGAGCAATAGCTGCTGCGTGCGGGATAAAAGCGACAGAAACCGGCATTGTAGCAGGCCTAACGTTTGGTACCGCCAGCGGTACAAAAGGTATATATTAAGTCAGCTTAAGTTTCATTTGATCATTTTAATTTTATATCAACCCATAAAATAGTGAACAACAGCGATTCGATGACATCGAACAACTTCTGGACGAACTTACAAGTTCGCCCAATTAATTGGGGCAAAGACGAAATTTTGAAGGACACATCGAACAAACATTCTCCAACCCCAAAAAAGACTGCGAAAAGAGAATATAGTGGATGACGTCTTAAAAAAGCAATTAAAACTGCAAGAGAATTTCTTTCCCAAGCAATTGGAAACTCTTGTAAAGATCCGAGATGCTATTCGACAGTAGCTTGCAAATATTCGAGACAAAGAATGTGATATAGTAATTCATCTGAAGAGAGAGGAACTTGAAATCAGGAAGGGGGAGTTGGAGATAGCTTAAATCGCCAACGATTTAAAATTACTGGAACTCACCTGCAAGACCAAATAATTTTAAACCGAAAGTGCTACAAAAAGAAGTACAAATCACAATTATTTCGAAGTTTTTTGTGTATTGTTTTCAGTTATGATTATTTACTAAGGGTTTTTGTTTTCTATCTTATGTAACGGTTTTTTGAATTAATTTGCTTTAAAACCTGAAGATGAGAAAATATTCTCGAAAACTTTAGTTTTAAATAAAGCTATATTTGTATGAGAATAAGAAGTTCTTCAATTTCTATTATTTTTCTAAAAGAACTCATACAGTGCAAAAAAAAAATTATTACTATATTTAATTTCACAAACAAAAAATAATTGAACAAACTTCTTGAATGAATAAAGATAAAGTTGAAGTTCAATTCATGAGAATTTTCATTCGCGTTTCTATAAGGATTCAATAGAAATGGCTCCAACTGTCGCCTGAAAAAAAGTTACAATAATGTACCTATATATATATATTATATATTTTTGTTACCAAGCAGCCATGATGATCGCCTGTCTGATAAATAATTCCTTTCCAATGTCTCTCTTTTTTTCTCATTGAGTAAATAAAACATTCTTTTTTTACAAAGGTCATGAATTTAATAAAATAATGAATATATTTTGAATTTATAACTGAAAAATAACGTTTTTAACATTTTTCTTTTTGATAGGAAATCATTTATAAAGAATATTTTTTTTTTCAAAAACAAGAAAAGCAATCTTTATGAATGCAACAACGAGCAGACAAATAATTAATGACAAAACAAAATAAGTATAGACAACAAAATGTAGATGAGTCTAATATTTGTTTTTTTTTATACACCAGCTATAATAATTGTCATTAGAGACCTACTTTTACAAATATTTATTTAAATATTTTATTTTGTTTTTCCATGCATACCATAGATTTAAAGAACATCATATTCAATAAAGAATCACAAAGATACAGGAGTTCATAATACTAAAATAATAATTAATAAATATAAATACGATACGATACGAGGCAGGGGAAGTTTAAATGTGATTTTTGTTAGATTTTTTGTTTGTCTATTTTGAAACCGATTTCGCACTCGTATGAAAACGGATAATGTTATGGTGTTTATAAGTGTGTTTCCTCATTTTGAATTGATGCAGTGATTTCAGCAAATTTTGTCATATAATCGACACAAGTCTTACTTAACACCGAGAGGTTTGATGATTGATCAATTATATCATGGTTTCAATTAATTTCATCCAAAAGTCCAAGCAAACTTTTCAAAGCAAAGTTATTAAGATTCTCTTCTAGCCAGCGAGAATTTGATGTAGAATCTGGAAAAGGGGAAATTTCTTTAAAAATACTGCTTGTTGAGCATTCGTCAAACACGATGCTGACAAATGGTTGTGCGTTCAAGAAAACCGCACTATCATTTGAACTTTGATCAGTTGCCAAGGGCGGATCCAGACTTTCAGCCAGGGGGGTCACGACGCCTATGTACATACAAACCCAATAAAGCCTTAAACTGAACAAATTTCTTTTATTTTTTTTTTTTTCATTTTAGTAAAACCTGTTGTTAAAAAAAAATTTAGGTACATATACATAACTGTCTTTGGCTTCTAAGCGTTTAATCTATATGTCCTTAAAGTCGTCAATAAATTTGTTGATAAAGCTTATAAGGCTTGGTGAAAATAAGCAGGAATGGTTGAAAACCCTAACAGAGGGCTAACTGTAAGGTGGTTTTTTACCATTGAAGATCGCAAGCAAATTATCAGTGGAAGAATCGTAGAGAAGGATATTCTGCTAAAGCTACACTAATAATTTACCTAGCTAGTATACTTAATTTTTTGTTTGAGGTTTGGAAACTTGAAGTACCTACATATTTTTTAACTTTCTTTAAATATTGCATTCCAAATATCACCCTTATTCCCTGAGACAATTTGTTCATATGTACAAATAAAAGGTCAAGATTTTCATAGTTTTTAGAAGGTTTTTTTGATTCTATCAACCTCAAAACGTGTCTTCAAAACACTCGGTAAGTTTGTTGTTTTATCGCACTTAGAAACTGCGGTCAGAGATATCCAAATGACTTTGATTGTGAATTTAAATCTGTTTGGCTAATAATACCCGATACAAAATACTCGTAGATGATGAAAAATATCGATTTCCCGATAAATTGTTATTTACTCTTGTCTGTTGGGTGACGGTATGAATGTTTCATATGGGAACATTTGCAAGTTACTTGAAGAAACTTTATTTTAAATTTAAAATACCTAGTTTTTAAAGTGTTTAAAAAGGTTTTGTAAATATGAGCAAAGATACATATAAATAAACATGAATAACACAATAAAAGAATACCATTACAAAATGTATAACCACTTAGCATCATCTTTGGGTGAGTTTTTATAACACTGCATGACTCTGCGGTAAGTGATAAGATCATGCAGCTTAACTAGCCAATCTTTGGACCTTGGTGTTCGGCGTTGGTTATTATACACATCGAAATATTTATGTTCTACCAATACTGAGAGCAGTTATGCATAGAACATGTGACTTAAGGGGGGGGGGGGTCATGAGGACACCAGATCTAGATTTTGCTCCTTATTTAAACAAACTCATATAGAAAAACAAAAGTTAAATCTCTCAGGGGGGGGGGCATGACCCCCCCCCTCCCGGCTCCGCGCTTGTCAGTTGCTGATGGTAGACCTAGACTGTGGCATGATTCGATGCCAATGTCAGAAGAAATACTGTTGGTTGGTTCATTTGTTTCGAGTTTTTCTTCTTCATAAGTGGATGTTTTGTTCTTCATAAGGGTATTGTCGAAACATCAGCAGCTGTCGTCGGTGAGTTTCTATTTGTCATCGAGGAGATTCTTGTCTATTAACAAGTTTATTTTGAAGATTCTTGACATCAACAACACCATATGGCTGGCCAGATTTATGCGGCAGCGCAGAAGCATGTTGCACCAGTACTTGCTTTGACATCTTCAAACGAGAACCCTTTGACTTCTGTTTGATGGGATCCAAACTATAAGCCGGCCTTCGAAATGGTACCACTGGCTGGCGAAAAACTCCCGAGTCCACTGTTGGCAACTGAAATGTTTTCGATGAAACAAACGATTATGTGACAATTTCGCGGTCAAGTCGTGGCTTTAGAGACTTGTCACAAGTATGACCACATAAACACTGCTTCTTTCGAATTCTTTCACTTAAATTCGCTATCAACAGCAAATGTTTTAACCTATTCCCCAATTTAGACTTTGTCAGTGAGTTGATGAGCTGCGGATCATCACAGCCGTTTATGCTGTATGGCATTCCATTTTGTTTCTGATTGAAAACGTTCTTTTTTGCAGCAACAGCGTTTGTCCAGAAATGCACAAATTCCAGCTTGGAGTCCTGTCGAAAAACAACATACAAATCACCTATGGTTATATCATCAGCATTCGATACTTTCCAACCCTTTCGAATTTCCTTAATCACATCGTCGCGACGCTGATCAATGGCTTGAAATTGTTGTCGTTTTTCTTGTGTTCTTCTCTTCTTCTTCTTGCACTTTTGCCCTTTGATTCCATTGCAGCAGCCGGCACAGATTGCTACTTGAATTATTTGAATTTCCATTTTCAAACTGATGTTTATGATGTCTTTCATAATGGGTCTTAATGTCATTGTCCGAAGCTATATCTGAGATAGTATGGCACTTAATTTTTGTAAAGCTTCATATATGATTTATCTCGTCGCTTAAATTCCCATCATTGTTGCAATTCTCATTCTCGATTCCTTGCTGTGCGGACGAGTATTCCTTTATGACTGAAAACCCTGATTCAAGTAGGAGTTCACTTGTCTTGAGTATCTTACTTCATTTGTCAGAGTTGTTGTTGTCGTTTGTTTGACATCAATCGGTCTTGACAAAGATTATCACTTCGAACTTTAACTCCAATTCGATCTTCATAGGTGGACATGGAAAGACTTAAACTACTAATGTATTGTTTGTATCGATGGATAGGCACTCCTGGCTTTGGTCTGAAGCACATAATATCGGAATCCTGAAAGGCAGGAGTCACGTTCTTCGCTTTGGCGCCAAACGAATCTATCGTGAGCACTTCCACCATATATACCATAAGAACCATAATTTTTGTGTTTTCGTCGCAAATCTAGAAAATTTCAAAGTTTTGTTTAATATACGAGTAGGTATAAGTATCTACTTTAATCTTCATTATATTCACGATCATTGCATTTATACTATGCCTTCCCTTCCGATTGAAGAACATGTTTTTATTTTCTTCTGGTAAGAATCATTATGCGACTTCCAACAATACACCCTATGACTATGGTTACCAAAATAAATACTTAATAAAATTTTATTTTAAGTAAGAATACCTCCAGGAATTTTAAATTTTTCAAAAAAATATTCTTTTGAAGTGCTTTGACCCATCAGCTCCAACTTGTCTTTGGTAACCACCACCTCCGAGAATATTTAAAGTTGCAGTCAGCTGAAGTATAGGAGGAATATTTGTTGATCTTATTCCTTATGGTAAATCGACCAATCGCAAAACATACACAATCGCTTCTTTATTTAGTTGAACTTTTTTTAAAAATCTGAAATAATATAATTTCAGTCTTGAAAACAACTACTTATTAATGAATATCCAAAGAAAGTCTCAGCTAGATTGGATAAGGAAGTTCCAGAATATTTGATTTATTCCTCAAGGCTCAAGTAACTTCTGAGCAATTGAACTTTTTTGTAGTAATTTCTCTGCCTGTTCACCACATAGAAAAGTTGCATTGAAGTATATATCCCTATTCAATTATATTTTATTTTAACTTTGATACATTTTTCACTTTTTTCACTAAACTTTCGATTTATTGGGGAACAGAAGTTGAAACAACCCTATCGTTCTCAAAAGAATTAAACGAAATATATGAAAGTGACAACTAAATAGCTGTCATCCATAAACCATAGCAAAAAAGTGATAGTCAATTTGATAATCACCTTACGTGGAGCAAAAGCACTTATCTTGATGATCAACAATCAACTATAGCCTTACTTTTTTTTAATAAAAATAAACTTTTTTGAAAATATTAGCCGTGTTTTTTTGCAGGTTCAGATAAAATTGTGGAAAAAAACGACATCCGAACTTAGGAAAGTCATCGAAGCAAAAATGCCCAGCACTATCACGAAACTCAGATATCTCCATCACTACCTTTAAGCTTTTGGAAAAGCATGCAAAATAAAAACAAAACGTTAGTAAAACAAAAAAAAATTTAAAAGAAACGCAATTTCAAATCACAAATCAGAAAAAAAATTAATTAACAAAACAATGGTCGTCCATTTTTTTTTGTTTATACATTAATTGTTTCATACATTAATTTGAGCTGGCAGTACTTTTTTATCGGAGCTTAAGTTAAGAACCGATAATTATCTGGACTTAACTTAGTTCATATGGACTTCAGTTGTTTTTGTATTTTACATGTAAATTCCTTAGTTCAGATGTTGTTTTTTTCGTCTGAACCTGCAACAAAACACGGCTTGACATGCTCAGTTACTTATACTTTTTAGGAGCATCGGCATAAACAAAATAATTTAAATCGGTTGATCTAATAATGAGAATGTCCAAGTGATTCTATGGAAGTACTGTTAACGTGAAGTAAAAACATTAGAAGTAGATTAATTGGTTCAATATTTAATCACTGAACAAAACGTGGTTTGTTTGTGGTCGAATTTTAAAATGTTTATTGGAAATTTGGTTCTTTATTGACCGCAAGTTTTCGATAAATAAATAAAAACACAAACATTTTTTGTCAAATAATTTATGTATTTACTAAATTTTTTTTTATCTTATGCATTTCGAGCTCATAATTGTGTGCTCATCTTCAGCGAGCGTTTAGTAGACACTAAATTTGAATAATCAAAAGAAAGCAAAAACGGCAAGAATTTTACAACTACAAAATAATAACAAAATTAAGAGAACATTCGATTAAGTTTACAGTAAAAACAAAAGTATAAACAAGAGAGAATTTACAAAAATTAAAAGAAAGCATAGTTATATTTGTATTTATAAATAAAGTTTACATATATGTATTTAACGTTTTACCAAACGAAAAAGTGGAAAACGAAAAAAGGAAAACAAAACCGTGTCGCATTCACATATGGATCCATGGAAATCGTGGAATGAGTTTTTTGATCAAATTGTTTTAAAAAAATCCAATGTATGAGTTTGAGTTAGTGATCCTGGACACCGCTAATCAGCCAATGTTGGTTGATTTGCGTTATTAATTAAAGCCTGTGAAGGTCACATTCTAAATTAAGCCCGCACTAGGAACAAACTGGCCCTAGCTCGTTTTCAAAATATTGCGTTAAGAAAAATTTAATTTTTTTAACATTTGAAAAAAAAAAGTTTTTTGAGAATTCAGTTAACAAACAAAAATGAAAAATATCAACAGAACCGTGATCGAGAAAATCACAACAAAATTGTGTTAGGTAAATTACCAAAAAGTAGCCTCTCTCTTAAAAAAAAAAAATTAATATCTGGAGTTCAATTTTTTTTACGAATCCATAACTTGCCATATACTACCTAAATACCTTAATATTGTTGTTTTAAGTACTGCATAACAATTAAAGTCTAAATGCAGCCTTAAGTCCATGTCAACGTCAAAAGTTTAACCATGTTTTCCGCTTTGCGCCAATTGTTGCTAGTGTATGGATTTATTTTTTAAATAAACCATAGTGAATTTGGCTCCAGCAGTCCAGGTATAGTAGGTCAATGACTATCATGGTCCAAAACGACGACGACGGTGGTGACGCCTGGTGGTTCATCAAATCAAAAAGAAAAGAGTTTGTTAAATTAAAAATTTGTTTGCAAAACAGAAACGATATATTGGTTTACGAGAAGCACCATGCTACTTGCTAACTTAAAGGATGGAAAAGTCGTCTTAAAACGATACTAGCGTGCCGATGAAATAAAAGAATAGGGGATACAACATTGGGATTAGCTTTATTATGATGAACAGGAAGTATGGTGCGGGTTATGAATGTAGAACGTATGTATTGTGTTGAACAACAACTGTTGGTTTCATTTGGTGCGGTTTAAGGGTGGTGTTACATTGCTACTACAAACCGCAGTTTCCCTGAGTTGAACCCCTTTACAGATGCTTGTGGAAATGCTCTGTATATTCTTTTGGAAGAAATACAAAAAAACTCGCAGCCGATAGTAAATCTCAGGCAGCTGGTTCTGGAAATGAAATAAGCTCCGAAGACAGCAATGACAGGTACAGCCAGTACAGCAATGAGGAATTCAATGCAAGGAACAAATACTTTGGAAATCCAAGCAGGTACCTATAAAGTGCCTTTCACATGAGCTGCCAATGCGAATAAATCTTGTTAAGCATTTCGAAAAGGAATTGAAAACTTATTTTTAATTTTACTTTTCAAAAAAGTTAATAAAAAATAATCTTATTTACAAAATTTAAATAAAAAACACTACAATTTGTTTATAACAAAAAATTACATTTTTAATTTTTTTACTGGGAATTCGCAATCCACAACAACAGGACGAGTTCCACAAACCGGCGAATAAATAATTCTCTGAAATTTAACCTCGAATTCTAGACCACAGACCTTAATTTGTTATGATGCCTATACTTTGAGTTGTTGTTTTTAATAATTGTTGTCGAAAATAAATGTTTGTTGGTTAAAAAATTACTGCGACAATTAAATATAACCCGAAAATAATAATGTTGAAAATAATAATAATTAATAAAATAAATAAAAATGCAAATAATTTAATACCTTTGCTCTAAGGAGAATTTTATTTAGGCATTCGAGGATAAACTTATATGTAATCCTGCAACGTACTGCAAATCCTCAAAATCTTACTCCAACCGTAGTATAAAGGACAATGATTGGCATAAAATAACCAATATTTTGAGTACTAAATTACTAAATTAATATTTGTTATTTTCAAAGCGTATTCTCAATTGTATTATGTTTCAGCTCAAAAATGTAAGGATCGTTGGAAGAATCTGAAGAACACATTTTCAAAATATGTACTATAAAAAGAAAAGAGTGTGCCAAGTGGTTCTGGTGCATTGTACCAGAACAACTGAAGCTACTGTAACATAATGAAGTTCCTGATTCCTTATACTGAAGTTCCAAGGTAAGAAAACAAAAACGAACATTACATTATATAGAATTTGATTACATACAAACATAAATGTTATTAATTTATTAAGGAAAATTGGAAATTTCGAAAATCTTCACAAGGAAAACGTTGAGGGGAATGAAGATTGTTTTTCATTGATAGAAGAGGTATACAATTCCCCACCAAGAAATACAAAAAAAAGGAAGGCTGAAGGATTAGACTGCGATAAATTAATCGAAGCTATTTCAAAAATGCAACCTCCTTCTGTGGGTTCGAGCCCCAGTCTGGATAGCATTCTTTTCTATATTCCCCAGTTTCAACTGGATGCCACCCGTGGAATTTTATGAGATAAATAACATCTAATTCTCAATCCACTGTGCCAACAAAAATCTTTCCTTTCATTCTATTCCTTCTAACTAGTGCAGTGCATTGCATTTAAAAAGACCTGATGTCTTACAGACATAAAGTTAAAATTATTATTCTTATTATTATCTTGCAATGCGTGCAAATGCTTGAAGCAGTAAAAAGCGGCTAGGGCTGGTGATGTTGACTTTCTTGTATTCAAACGCAAAACTTTTGTGAGAAATTCTGCAATTGGAGCAGTGACTTCCAAAATCGATTTCCTAGATTTCGTTGCAAAGCTCAATGTAATACAAAATTATCTTTAGCTCGGTTTAATTTTACGCTAAAAAGCTAGCGACCGATTAACCAACATACATTCAAAGTTGAAAACATAATGATTTAAGGCCAGGACATAAAGAAAGAGAGATAAAAAAGTCAAGTAGCCATAATTTACCAAAATACTCTACTCATCTATTCAAATTAATTTCTTCAGCAACAACAAAAAAAAAAAAAAAAAAAAAAAAATATAAATGTAGGTTCGTTCGCAACCATTAAGTTTTTTATTTTCTATATTCCATTGAATATGAAAAGAGCGACCCTACTTAAATGGAACCACTAAAGGCTAAAAGCATTTTTGCAAAATGGAGGTAGGTATAAATTGGCATTGTGGAGAGGATGGTTTAATGTTTTTTCTTAAGTAAGAGTAAGAGAAGATATACATTCGGGCAACAACGAAACTAAAATCCAAAGCAACCATCAGCAATGGGAAAATAGTAAATTTTTTTGAATACATAAGAATTAAATAAATGAAATTAAATTGCGCTTAAGCAAATCACATTCGACTTCATTTATTGAAAATCAAAAGTTTGAATGCTCATCGCACAAAAATGTTTCGGAACATCATTGAATTTTACTTCGTTTCTTAGGTTTCTATCACAGAAAAACAAAATAGTATCTAAAATGCAGTGCACTTGTAACGTTCTAATTTAAGAAACTGAAGCATATTTACTTGTTATAGTATGCTTATACTCAATTGCATATTCTACACTGATCCAGTGAGACGAGGAGACAAAATAGCCTATTGGCTATTTTGTCAAAAAAAAAATATAACTTTTCTTCTACCCGTCTCTTACTTGAGCTAAGAGAGAGTCTTATAACTTAATCCGCTTAACACATGACCTAGACCGAATTTTCAATCGATTGGGTGTCAGAAAAGACCCCTCAAACAAACATAAAACGAAATGAATTTCCTAGAGACTCTGCTCGCCGCTCCTAGTCCCTCTCTGACGGCCTTTCCCCACCTTTAGGACCAATGTCTACAGATTCGTCGGCCCGTCCAGGCAGGAGCCAAAAGAGGTGTCTAACCGTTTTCGTAACTGAAGGCCTGATCGTTGCCATGCATAGCTCGTCGTTGGAGGGGGTTTTTGCCCTGTATTAAAGGGGGAAGTCTTTGTCTTTAAAATTTGATTTGAAACCTTCCAATCTCTTCAATCTCTTCAATCCCTTAAACCACTTCCCCACTCACACCTATTAAAATTCCATATTAAGATTCTTTAAGTTCATATGTTCAACCTTTTTATGTCACTATCAGCTACGCCAAGTGGATTCTTCATAACAAAAAAAAAATTCAGCTGGTTACGAATTCTTAGCTATCTTGAAATTAAAACACGAGAACAATCGAAATATTTCATTTTTGTCAATAAATCGAAACAATTTTATTTCATACGTAGGTACTTATTCTTAAACTTACAGAATATAAAAAAAAACTCTTAATCTAAGCATCACCATACATCGTATTAAAGAAAGTCAAAAATAAGGAGGGTATTCTCCCTTAAGCTGCAATTATTTCATCTTTTTTTCTATAAACTATGTAATTGGTTTAACCTTAACTTCCTTGTAATTATTATTTTCTTATTCTGTTTTTCTTATTTTGGTTTGATTTGTAATTTCTATTCACATTATATTATGTATATCAAATCAATGAAATTTAAAAGGTGTAAACAAAAAAGGAAAATATAAACTTAAATCACTTACCAGAGTCCAAAGATGATGTGCACAGCGTTTTTGACGTAAACTGGTGGCTCTCTAAACGTTGATTGGAGAAATTTTAGAACAATATGCACTGAAGTGTATTAAGAAACAAACAGAAGGAAGTTATTTGCACCCTGATTCAAAATCAATATTTACACTACCAGAAAAAACCAAAAAAAAAACGATGGATGGGATGTCACATATGTCTTTCGATACCTACTAACATACATTTAGTTCCAAATTTATTTCGTTTCAATAATGCTTACAACCTGTTACTACTTCCTATCAGAACCTTCCTATCAATATTTTCCTATCTAACTACTTATTTAACTTTGCTATTACTCACGGTCTCTCTTTTTTTTTGTTACTACTTTATTTAATAGGTCTGTTCCTTTACTTTGAGTTTCTGTGATTTTCTGTGATTATAGTCCGAAGTCCTGTCAAGTCCATATAAAAAAAAATGGAATTGACAGAACTTGTGACCAAAATGCACAGAAAATCACAGAAATTCAGAGTAAAGGAACAGACCTAATAATTTTACTTATGTCTCAAGATTCCTTTGCAAAAAAAAATCATTCATCGTTACTTCACTTGAATTCAGAAAAATTATTTTGTCGTTTAAAATCATTAATAAAAGTTAAAATAAATATCCTTTTTTTTTTCTCTGTTATTTTTGTTTGTCAGTAAGTACATATATGTACGTACATATGTATATATTTGCTTTCAAATACATATTAATATTTTTCTTTAGTTTTTTTCTTTTCTTTTTGATGGGGATCACTTTTAGTCACGAGATGTACATATATGTATCTATCTAATCTAGTATATTCTTAATCTTCTTTATTACATTTCGAATCCAAAATTCTTTTTTTTTGTTTTTCATTTACATATTATTTCTTTTTGTATTCAATTTCCTTTTCAGATTTACGTACTTCAAAAAAAAAAACTTGCTATCTCCAACTTAATCATCAATCTAAGCTTGATCCTAAATCTCTTTGGAGCACAAGTTTCTTCCTTTTCTGTTTGTTCTGTCAAATTTCCTTCATACTTTACTATTTTTCTTTTTTCTGTTTTAGCACTAATTTTCTTTATTTTTTCTTTAAGGGACTAGCTCCTGTTACATTGGAATTTCTCTTAAGCCTTTTTGCCTTTTTTGTATCACTTAATTTTCTTAATATTTTTACCTTGGCACTTGGATATCTTTTTTTTTCTTTAAACTATATATTTCTTCTGATTTTTTTGTTTTTCTATACCGCACTTATATTTTTAGTTTCTTGGATTGATCCGACTCGTTTTTCCGAAATGCTAAGGCAGGATACCTTACAATGAAGAAAAGGATATTTCCCTGGCACTGGATGATCTGAGGAGGTGTCAAAGCCCCAAAAGCTTCTTTCGCCCCTTCTTTTGACTTGATTTCCTGCTTTAGTAAATAGTTTTAATATTAGTTTAATATTCGGATATAACTATGTACATTTCTCTAGAAATTCTACCTTTATTGCTCTTTTTTTTTCATTCCTGCTTTTTCTTATAAGATCCCGCCTTGGTTTCCCTCTTGGATGTCCTGCTCCAGGATAATGAATTATCGTTCACTGGTCAGGGAAATATTTTCGGCTCGTGTTCGTCTAAACAGATTTTTTTTGTTTTCTTAATTTCTTTCTTTGTTTTTTTTTTTAGGGTAGTAGAATCTTACCTGATATTTTGTCCTTTTTTTATTTAAAGTTTTCTTTATATTTCCTTTTTTTCTAATTCTCCGGAGTTGACGATGTCAAGAATCGGAAGGGACTTACTAGGTGGATGACTTCAGATAAAAAGAACTTGCAGGACGATGGCCGCCACGAGGTAGCCAAATTATATTTCATTGGTTGAATGGTTGAATAGAATGGAATGAAGAAAAAGCGGAAGTTGTCGATCGGTACGGGACGGCTCGGAACAGAAAGAGTTAGCCAATTCCTAAGGTTCCCGAGGCTGAATTTCATAAGGGTTTAAACGCAATGACTGAAGTTAGCTGTACAAGTCAGTACGATCGATATGATGGACATTCTTTTGACGAGCTATATCTCATTTTTTTATTTGTGTGTTATAAATTTGTTTGTTATAGAAGATGCGCAATTGTTCTAACTTGTTTACGTTTAATAAAAGTATGTACATCATACGTGTGTTGTGTTTTCTTTGGAGATAATGTATGTATGAGATCCTTTTTAGCGAATTCCTTGAATAAAGTTACTTCATTTAATGGAGTATAAGTGAAGGTTGATTCCGTACCGTATGTTTAAAATCAGGGGACGACTTTTTGGGTCCTACATACTAAAACAAATAAAAGATATTTCCTTTATTCAAACTAACTTACAATTGCTTAACAAATTATAACGTCTCTATCCCATTTCTGACACCAATGTAATATTTTGCTAAGGGTTCGCAAATAAAACTTATTTCCTGTAGAGAAAGCTATCTTCTCGCGATGGATTTCTACCTGCCAGTAGCCGTTCTACATTGAGTAGCGTCGAGCAACATTGAGCTCTTCCATGGCATCCAAAGTATCGCTGATTCTGGGAAAAGGGTAGCTGTCTTTTTTTGTCACATCGTTCAGCCTACGGTAGTCCACACAAAATCGGGTGCTTCGATCCTTCCTTTTTACAAGAGCTACTGAAGAAACCCAAGGCCTATTAGAATTTTCAATTAGCCCATCCTTCTTTATTGTCGATATCATCTCTTCAGTGGCGTGGCGTCAATAATTTGAAATGGGAATACGTAACGAAAATGATTGATCTGCAAAAGTAAACAAAACTTACCTCTTTGTATCTTGAACAAAAAAAAAAAAAACAAGCAGATACATTAAAATTAGTTAAAAAACAACTCTTCCGTTTGCAGTCTATTTTCATAGGACGCATAGAGTGGCCTTTCATTAAAACGATTTTTTATTACTTACATAGGGCCAGTTATAGCTATCATTGAAAACCATTATTGAAAAAAGTTAGCAGTTGATTTTGAGACCCTTCGAAAGTTTAATCATTGAACATTTTAATGGAGAAATATAGCTTATGACTTCAAAATTATTTCTCCTCAAAAAAAAAAAATTAATTTTGACCCATATCTTCCCCATAACGTAAATTTTAATTTTTTCAATGATCATTGGTAAGGTAGTTCATCATTGAAAAAATAAAAGTCATTTTATGAGAAAAGTTGTGTTGTACCTAGAAATAATTATTAAGTCAATAAGCTTTACTTTGGCATCAAAATAATCATTTATTTTTTCTTCAAAATCTTTCAAAATTGACAATTAATATTTTCAATTATGGTTTTCAATGATAGCTATAACTGGCCCCATAGCTATATAAAACAAAAAAAAATAACAAAACCTTTAAAAACTAAATAAATTAACACTATTTTATTACAGATATTTTTAGGAACTCTTTTGATTCTTGTTTAACTTCTTCCCTTTGCCCCTCTTTAAATGTCTTTATATCAAAAGCCACTGCTGTGATTTTACGTGACTTTTGATATGCTGAGGAAGATGAAATTCTGCAATTTTACCTAAAATAATATTTTATGAATTCATTTTTCACCACTTACCTATTTTAAATTACGCATTTAAATCTTTCCTAGACTATACGAAGCTTAGTCAAAAAACAAGCAAACAAAAATAGAAAATGTATTTTACAACTTTCATAGCAAATAAGTCGAAGAAGAGCGTGTTATTTTTCACCCAACAGAACGAATATTAAGAGACACGGAGTCAAGCAAAGGAATGAAAAAAAAAAAAACATTCCATTCCATACCAACTGCCAGTATAACACGAGGACCAGACCAGCGTCTTATTTTTTTCTATGTTGTTGCGTGTTGAACAAAGAGGATCTAGACACAAAAATGCTAAGGGAAGAAAGGGATACAAAGCATATTTTATAAGACGGTGAAAGCCGTGTTTTATTTCTCAATTAATTCTTTCAAAGAGATCGTATGTTCAGCACAGCAGTTGAGCAAAGAGCGAAGAGAAGAATGAATTGACGGTGTTTATTCGATACCTTATGTTTGTGCGAATTTTATAATTCAAACCATTATTGAAAAAAGTTAGCAGTTGATTTTGAGACCCTTCGAAAGTTTAATCATTGAACATTTTAATGGAGAAATATAGCTTATGACTTCAAAATTATTTCTCCTCAAAAAAAAAAAAATTAATTTTGACCCATATCTTCCCCATAACGTAAATTTTAATTTTTTCAATGATCATTGGTAAGGTAGTTCATCATTGAAAAAATAAAAGTCATTTTATGAGAAAAGTTGTGTTGTACCTAGAAATAATTATTAAGTCAATAAGCTTTACTTTGGCATCAAAATAATCATTTATTTTTTCTTCAAAATCTTTCAAAATTGACAATTAATATTTTCAATTATGGTTTTCAATGATAGCTATAACTGGCCCCATAGCTATATAAAACAAAAAAAAAATAACAAAACCTTTAAAAACTAAATAAATTAACACTATTTTATTACAGATATTTTTAGGAACTCTTTTGATTCTTGTTTAACTTCTTCCCTTTGCCCCTCTTTAAATGTCTTTATATCAAAAGCCACTGCTGTGATTTTACGTGACTTTTGATATGCTGAGGAAGATGAAATTCTGCAATTTTACCTAAAATAATATTTTATGAATTCATTTTTCACCACTTACCTATTTTAAATTACGCATTTAAATCTTTCCTAGACTATACGAAGCTTAGTCAAAAAACAAGCAAACAAAAATAGAAAATGTATTTTACAACTTTCATAGCAAATAAGTCGAAGAAGAGCGTGTTATTTTTCACCCAACAGAACGAATATTAAGAGACACGGAGTCAAGCAAAGGAATGAAAAAAAAAAACATTCCATTCCATACCAACTGCCAGTATAACACGAGGACCAGACCAGCGTCTTATTTTTTTCTATGTTGTTGCGTGTTGAACAAAGAGGATCTAGACACAAAAATGCTAAGGGAAGAAAGGGATACAAAGCATATTTTATAAGACGGTGAAAGCCGTGTTTTATTTCTCAATTAATTCTTTCAAAGAGATCGTATGTTCAGCACAGCAGTTGAGCAAAGAGCGAAGAGAAGAATGAATTGACGGTGTTTATTCGATACCTTATGTTTGTGCGAATTTTATAATTCAATAGTTTATGTTTATGTTTATTTGATATTATTTTTCGTACAATTTTTAAAAGGGAAGACGTTAGGAATCGTGTTATATGAACGCCACGCCACTGCATCTCTTCATCTTCGTCTTGTTTGGCTGCTGGTCGTCAAATTGGTCTTGCGTCACATATGTCGATTCGATACCTGTTCCACTTCACTCGGTGAAGAAAATATATCAGCGTACTCATGAAGAAGGCTTCCAGCAACACTAAGCTGATGTTGACTTAGATTGGATGGCTTTAGAATTTTGGCATTCATGAAGCATAATATTTCGGGATCCATAGACTTTTCGTTTTTGATATCTGTGATCCTAGTTATTGCGGACACAGATTCATATTTTCCAATTATTTTTCCTGAGTTTGACTGCGTATGGTTTGATGTTCAGTATCTGTATGGGTACGATGTTGTTCTTTGGTACCACAAGAGTCTTCCCTTAGATGACGTTTTGGAAAGATTGCTCAGACTCTGGTTCAACCATGAGGTATCGATGTCTACCTAAATTGGCCTCTATTTTTTTATGACAGTTCTTAGAGTTGATGACTTTTCGTTGCCAAAAATCATAGGAATCTCTACATTTTGGTTCTTCAGCACTTGCTTACTGATATCAAGAATCATTCCGTGCTCTTTTATTAAGTCGGTTCCAATTATGCACTCATCACATATAGCTGCTATCAAAAATAGATGCGAAAACTCTATTTCTGCCTTAATCTGGATCTTAAGACAAACTTCTCCATAGACTCTTGCTGTCGCAGTAGGGACGAGCAGGAGCGTTAATATTATTGCTTCCCTTACCGCGGGTATTATTTCTGCTTCCACAATGTTGGTGGCAATCTGCACTGGCACTGGAGATGTCCGGTTTTTTAGCAATTCCAGCATCGAGCAGGTCCTTCTCGCTACCTTCTTTGGAATTCAGCTCTCTGTCAAGAATATTCCTCAACTTCAAGTTCCCTTACCCGATTAACTCCTAAGGAAGCCTGTTCTGATGCTTCCATAGTAGGTGCGAAGGCTAATGCTTCAGAAAGCGTGCGTTTTTCAGCGGTTTGAATGATGTCAGAAACTGCACGGACAAAAGCCTCCGTTGCTAACTGGTTGGTTATTTCTTCTCCTGCAGTCGGGTATGCAATGCTAGATGCGTCAACCTTTCAATGTCTGCCACAAGTTGTTGCAGACTTTCTCCTCTTTTGTGGACTATTGAGTTGGAATTGAGTTGGACCCGCAAGACTTTTTGCATAATGACGATCACCAAAGCGTTATTCAATGGCCTGAACAAGAGCACTGAAGCTGCCGTTCTGGTCTGATGGTATGGTCTGCATTAATTCAGCAGCAGAACCTCTAAGGGCAAGCGTCAGGGCAACGAACTTGTCTTCGTCATCCCAACCATTTCTTGTTGCGGCTGCCTCAAACTGCTTCTTGTAGATTGACCAAGAAGTTTGTCCATCAAAGGTTGGTGGAAGCATTTCTTTCTTCTTAGTAAAATTGCAACTGCCCTCTCTTACCTTCATTTTCCTAACCTTATCTAATTCATTGTCAAAGTTCTGAATTGTTTCTTCAAATTTCTCGAACCTTGTTTCAAATTACGAGAATTGTTTTTCGACGTTTTCAACACGTTCATCAAGAGCCCGTGATTTACTTTCAAATGAATTTAGCTTGTCTAGCAGGGTCTTTTGCTCTTTTCGTTGATCTTCTAGATGATTCTTTTGTTCAAAGATGGCGCGCACAGATGAATAAACGAAGTCGATGGTTGCAGTTAAGGGCATATTCATCACAATAATAAGAGATGTAGTTGTTTGCATTAATGGGCATATTCACCACTATATCTACACTCTTAAATTTAATTTTGCTGCTTTCTCTATAGGGCAACTATTGGTTTCGCGTCTAAGGTCTAACTACATACAAATTATGAGAAGTTCAAGAAAGTGATTTTCGACAAGACGTCCGTCGGTCGCTTTGTGCGTCCTGTCTTGGTGTACATCGAGAAAGATCTTAAACTATAATTGACGGATTTGCTTCAAATTTGGTGTAAAGCATTTTTATGCGGTTCCCTAGAGGGAGAAATTCAAATTTTTGTTTCTGCTCATTTACAACGGCTATAGTTGCGATAAAACAATTTCGGTTGTTTTATTAAGTTTTCTCGAAAACGGATGTACCGGTTTTCATTTAATTTCGTACATTAATATGTAATAAGTTTAGGGATGCAAACATCGTAAAAAAAAACATCGATGGTTCCAAAAAAAACATCGATGTCAAAAACATCGACCTCAAAAACATCGATGTTTCGAAACATTGATGTTTTTTATTCTTTTTCGGACTCTTGGGAAAAATCTGAAAAATTGGCCACATACCTTTCATCTCTTATGAAGTCATTCAAATAAGAAATTATTTTACTTTTGGCCAAGGGATTGTCCTTTCAATGGAGTAATTTGCTAGTGCCAGAATCGACTTGAATTCAATTTTTTGAAATCGTTTGTTCACATTCTTTGATTCTTTAGTCTTTTATTTTATTTCTAATAATATTTTCAGCTGTCACTGTCAACTATCTTGAGGAAGAATGATTGCAAAAACAAGAACAACACAAACTCCGAGTGCGAAAGCAGGCAATTTTAAAAATTCTGTGTGACAAGAAAACCAAAAAACATCGATGTTAAAACACCGCTGCAAATAACATCGATACATCGATGTTTTCGGATTCGAAACATCGATGTTTTAAGACAAAAACATCGATGTATCGTTTGCATCCCTTAGGTGCCAGTTATAGCTATCATTGAAAACCATCATTGAAAATACTAATTGTCAATTTTGAGAGATTTTGAAGAAAAATAAATGATTATTTTGATGCCAAAGCAAAGCTAATTGACTTAATAATTATTTATAGGAAAATCAAAATTCAATTTGGCACAACTTTTCTCAAATGACTTTTATTTTTTCAATGATGAACTACCTTACCAATGATCATTAAAAAAATTAAAAGTTACGTTATGAGAAAGATATGGGTCAAAATGATTGTTTTTTGGAGGAGGAATAATTTTGAAGTCGTAAGCTATATTTCTGCATTAAATGTTCAATGATTAAACTTTCGAAGTTTCTCAAAACCAACAATTAACTTTTTCAATGATGGTTTTCAATGATAGCTATAACTGGCACCTTAATAAGTTTGACACTTCATACTTGCCAGGTTCTGTCGAAAAAAATTGCGGGTAACCAAAATATTTTTGGAAAAATTCACATCAATAATTTGGTTGATTTTGTCAAAATTTTGCATCTAATTTTTTTTTACAAACATCTATATATAGCAACAAACGCCCACAGGGAGAGGGGAGAAAGGCCCCTCTCGCCTCCAAGAGATTGTTTCACTTTATTAGCTTAAGACAAGCAAAAACTTACATACTAAGTTAAAGATTAACATTTAAAACTTAAACTATCTTAAAGATTATGGCTAGGAGGGGTGCGAGGAACGGTAAAGGGAGGTTTTGAGGCTGTCTTTGGTTAGATGGAAGTCGAATAGGTTGTGCACGCTGTTAGAGGTACGTAGCATACGGTTTATAGGTTCGTTGCTACCGTAATTGGTTTGGTGAAACTTGATTTGGAACAGAGGTATGGATCGGAGATTATTGGAATTTGTTTGCAGGGAGATTTTTTGAAGAAGAGCTGGACAATCGATATTTTCGATGGGTGAAGACAATATCAGCCACTCGGCGGCGAAATTTGAGGGAGTCCATATTAATTACCTTTAGACGATGTTGGTAGGGAGGCAGGTTATGTGCATCAGACCAGTTAAGGCCGCTGAGGGCAAAACGAAGGAATCTACGTAATAAGGTGACCAGACTTGACTTGCATATTCGAGGAGTGGCCTAACAAATGTGGTATAGAGAGATTAAGTGACATAAGGGTCGGAAAATTCCTTTGACCATCGTTTCACAAAGCCCAGTGCGGAGTTAGCTCTCTTGATGGATTTATCAATGTGAGAACGAAAATTCAATTCTCTATCGCAGATAATTCCTAGATCGCACAGTGAATCAACCGAGGGGACTGGCACATTGTCGATAAAATACGTCCTAGGAGGGAGTGGAAAGCGCTTACGGGAGAAGGTGATAGCTTGATATTTGTTAACATTGAGCTCAAGAAAGTTTTTAAGGCACCAGGTTGAAAATCGGAAAAGGTCATTTTGTAGTAGAATAGAGTCGGCAGGGGATGTTATGCACCTAAAGATTTTCTTATCATCGGCGTAAACTGATATAAAAGAGTCTTTTATTATACAGTCGACGTCGTTGATAGTCAAGATGAAAATCAGTGGGCCAAGGTGGCTTCCCTGCGGGACGCCAGAAGTTGAAAGGATGGGATGAGATTCAGAGGATCTAAAGATTACTTTATACTGCCGATCTTTTAAGTATGACTGAACCCATGAAAGGAAGATGGGTTGAAATCCTAGGGCATTCAACTTGAAAAGGATCAAAGAATGCGAAATTTTGTCAAAGGCTTTGCTAAGATCGGTTGCAATAACATCGAACTCATTACCGTTTTCAAGAAACGATAAGTTTCCTGAAACAAATTCTAACAAGTTAGTAGTAGTAGACCTGCCCTTGACGAAACCGTGTTGGTTTGGGGAGACTATATGCTTGCAGTGGAACAGCATTGTATCATAGACAATACTTTCAAAAAGCTTAGGAATGCATGATAACTTTACCAATAGGGTGGTAGTTGGAAATTTCTTTCTTGGGTCCTTTTTTATAGATAGGGATTATAAAAGAGTTTTTCCAAAGAGCAGGAAAAACTCCAAGCGAGAGTGAAAGTTGAAAAAGAGCAGTCAGGGGTTTAACTAAGTGTAAGCAGCACTTTTTCAAGATTATGGCTGGGACCCCATCAGGACCAGCAGAATAATCGTCTTTTAGATTATTAATCTTGCTTTCAACAACTTCTGATGAAATGGTAATGGAGTTTAAGGAAGTTTGGTTGCAAGATTTTAAGTAGGAGAAGTATTCTAAATCAGGCTGAAGGTCGGTATCAGAGCAAGATTGTCGGAAGAATTGGGCAAATAAATTGGCGACTATTTTGGGATTATCGGAGCTAGAGTTCATATAAGTTAAGGAAGACGGGTAGCTATCAGATTTTCTTTTAGCATTGATAAAATGAAAGAATCGTTTGGAGTCTGTTATAATATTCCATTCAGGTAATCCTAGTAAAGAGAAGCACAAAGTTTAGAGAAAAGATAGTTGGCGTTTTGATAATTTGAGAGATCGACGACGGAGTGAGATGTTAGGTAAATCCGCCAGAGTTTATTTCTTCTTTTTCTTCTTTTCCGCAAGTCACTATTATATCAGGGAGGAGATGAACTTGCGCTTTTTTGTTGAACCACAGGGACAGAGGAAGAAAGGCAGTTAAAAACAACAGAGTAGAAATTGCAGAGGGCGATGTCGATGTCAGCGGTGAGTGTGATGCTATTGAAGTCAATAGATCTAAGCAAGCCCTTGAGTTTAGGGATGTTAGCTTTCCGAAAATTAAATGTCAGTGGATTTTCAGACAGATTGGGTTTTTGGGAAAACTCGTAAGCAAAAGAAAGGAAAAGAGGAGGATGGTACGAGTCTAATTAAGAGAGTAGATGATCACAAGCGGATACCGCATCAGAGGAAAATATGAGATCGAGTTGGCGACCTAAATTATTTTTAACACCACTTAATTGGTAAAGATCTAAGTCTGAGAGGCAATCAGTAAATAGAATTTATTTGTCGGATGTGGGATTTAGGGCTATGTAGTAAGATTCCTCATCAGAGAGGACCCATTGAAGATTGGGAATGTTGAAGTCACCAACAATTATGACGACGTCGGAAGGTTGAGCAGCATCAAAAATGGAATCGAAGGCATCAACAGCTAGCTGATAGCATTGAATAGGCTGGGAAGGTCGGATATAACAGCAAGTGGTGAAGAGTGAGGTTTTTGTAATATTTGATCTGACACAAACAAACTCAAAAGAGGTAGAAAGGGAGGTTTTAAATAGTGTTCAATCATAATGGTTGTGAATTGCCAGTAAGACACCACGGCCACAAGTCTCAGTATAATTCGAGGAACCATAGACACGAAAGATATTGAAATGTGATGGAAAAAGCTCGTTATCGTTTATATCAGCAGACAAATTTGTTTCAGTTAGCGCAAAGATGTCAAAGGGGAGCGTATGTGAGTTGAGAAAGACGGAGGAGGTTTTGGAACGAAGTCCTCTGACATTTTGGTAATATAGATACATGCATTTCGGAGGATGATATTGGGGTAAAGGAAGTCTATTTGAAGGGATAGGAGCGAAAATAGGAATTAGGTTAGGGTCGATAATATTTTTTCAGGGTGTTGCGGGTACTTTGAAGGTGAGAAACGCGTTTAGAGCCAATATGGGAATTATAAGCAGCAAGATCCTTAGAGACTGTAGCAGGAGAAATATCGAAGCCTTCATGGAAGCGGGTGTAGATCTTATGAAGGCTGGTAGGATACAAATATATAATATATATAATTTTGGGTAAGGATATACCTGAGTTAAGGCTCGTTTCACACACATTCGGTTTCATTCGGTTCGGTCTCTATTCGGTTTGTATTCGGCTGTGCCTGATATGTGTGAAACGATAAAACGGCAAAAATAAAAACCTAATAGAAACCGTAGAGCTTATCGTTTCACACATATCAGGCACAGCCGAATACAAACCGATTAGAGACCGAGCCGAATGTGTGTGAAACGAGCCTTAGAGTTAGAAAGAGAGATTCATCAAAAATAAATAAGAAAAAACTACCCACAGTACTGTAGTCATTGTTCAATTGAAGAACAGATCAAGGACAGAACATAAAAGTGGCTTCTTGAACTCTGTGTGTATTGTGATGTAAAGTTGCAAGTACAAATCTCATATTTTATAAAGAATCTTAGGTTTTAACAAGAAAATGAAATTAGGGACCTGCCAACAGAAAGAGAATTATGCTTTAAAGAATGATTTTAAATTAACTTAAGGTTTATGACTAGAGCTATATGTAACATTGACCCTGTTTAGATTGGGAAGTTTGTGTACGGACTCACGCCAGTTAGTAGGAAAGAGAAGTGAAGTGAAAGAAAAGAAGGGGTAAGAGGTCTCGTCAGGCATGTAGAAAATATAAACACCGGACTCATGAGTCTGCTTTGTTGTTCTTTCAATGTGGAAGTTGTTGTTGTTTCAATGCATTTTGAGGCGCCTCACAGTTTGTAATGTAAACACAATGGTACTCACCATTCCGTACTTAATCTTCCCAATCTAAACAGGGTCATTGTATGTAGGTTATTACTAATTTATAAATAAGTTCCAGCATATTTTATTTATAGAATGAGAACCCAGGGCCGCCAGACATATATGTTATTTTATCCATTATAGCCAAGATTTTTTCTGTGAACGTTTATATGTAATTGTATGTATTATGCTAGGTAAGAACAAGAACTAAGAAGCTTGGACCCGGGACAAAAATTAGGAGTCGCCTCCTGTTAAAATTTCATAAAAAAATTTTGCAAAAGGAGGATGGGCAAAGTGGCCAACCTACTCAACACGATTGTGTCATACTAGCGTCTCCACGAAAGTGTACAAAATTTTTAGTAACAACGTAACAAAAGCAGAAAAATTGTAATAAATTAAAAAAATTGTAAACAAATATTTTTCTTTTTCTGGTTTTCTGGGAGTTCTAAAAATTTAGCAGCTAATTGTAGAAACTTTACAAAGAATACCAAAATATGAATAAAGAAAAATTCAGAAAAACAGAATATGAAACCGCAGTTTTGGAAAGGTGACCTTACTGAATTATTTGACATTTCACAGCAAAATGTTTTGACCCTACAAAACGTAGGTATCACAAGAAGATAAAGAGTTTCTTAGGTTACAAAGAGAAGATCGTCTAAGTTCGTCAACGAGTGGAGTAGACAAAGTTTTAATGTCAAAAATAAGAACTAAGAGTGCAAAAGAAGACGAATTTGATTCATTCTAAAATTACGTCCATGTCCTAGACTAAAACCTTATGATCAGACACTCACTTGGGATCGAGAACGGTTCTCTATTCGATAGCAGCTGCAAGGAGTGTTGGCCATGATGTTTCAGAAATTTCCGTGTCCCCAGCTACCGTTAACCGAGCTGGAGCTCGGGCTATCAATAGAAGTAAAATGGCATAAAAATCGAAGTCACCCTTTGAAAATTCCCCACATTTGATCTTGCATTGGGATAGTAAACTGTTACCCTAAGTTACCAATGGAAAGACTTTTTGGATTTGCTTGGCGTGCCTGTTGCCCTGAAAGGCACTGGTGAGTAGATGGCTGAAGACGTTATTCGAGAAATCGATCGATTCGGGCTCGAAATCTTGCGGATGCCTTTGACATGTTTCAATAATATCTTCCCGGGAATTAAAAGCATATTAATTTAAAAATATTGGAATGCAGCTGCAGCAACACAATTACCTTACAAAAATTCTTTATTATTCTACTAACTGCTATTGCTCATAACATCTGTTGAAAATTTGCCAAGTGAAAGACCCTTCAAAACTATTCAAGTTTTTTCAGCACTTAAAAGTAGCTACATGCAAATATGAGCTCAAAACTATACTTTTTTCGCCACAACGATAAAAAGCAACTCAAATGAAGCTTAATATAGGTACACCTACATATGTATATATATGCAGCCATTCTACAACTAACAACAGAAAACTGAATGTATGTTTGTTGTTTTTTTAACGTTTAAAAAGTTCCTGAAGGCATTGTTAAGTGTACATACTCAGAATAAATTTCAAAAGTAAGTGTTTCCCTCCAGGAAGTCTTTTAGAAAAACAAATAATGTTTCTAAGCAAAATAAAACGTAATTGTAGGCATAGAAATATAATTAAAAGATAAATCTTTGAAGCAGATTGATCAGCATATGTTATGTATGTACCTATGCTCTGATAAACTTAAACGAAGGTAGTTCAAACAAATTTATTCCCCAAGACTTGGGCAATAAATCTTAATAAATCTACGCCCCCAGAGATAAGATGTGCTGACTGTCACGCAACCTCTAAAGACATCAACAAAAAAAAATGCCCAAACTTTCATACAAATCTTACAACCCTTAATGAAACCTCAACGGAAGTCCCTCTGATGAAAAATATGTATAAATTATGTTTGTATATAAATTTCACAAGTTCTCATGACAACTACATTTGTTTACGTTATGGCGAGGAAAATGTACGAAAAAATACCATGAAATTTAATGAAATATTTCTTTTGATTCTCTTGTCTCCGACCGAAAGCCGACGACGACAACGACAGTAACAAGGGTTGAATTTTCAAAAAGTATTATTCGTATACTTAAGCCTTTCAAAATGTTGACAAAAAATAATTAAATAGATATTATTAAAACAAAAATTGTATGTTTTTTTTTGTGTATATTCGCAACTCGAAAAGTTTTTCATTTTGATTTGGGTTCAAGGCACTTTGCTGAATCTCACAATAATACTTTGGCCATCAGAGTGCTTATCGCCTTATGTTGGCCAAGAAATATTAATTTTTCTTATAGGAAAAGCTACGATTGAACATGGGATTTTATGTCGAAAATTATATGTTTTTTGTATCGTGTTAAGAAACAATTTTAATTAAATTTGAAAAGGAATATCCATAAAAGTAACGTTCGAAACATAAACAAATTCTTTTTATTTCGAGTGAAACAGATGGCGGACGTCTGCAATTTTCGATTAGGTAGGTATACGATTACATCTGCTCGTTCTCACTTTTTAAAGAGCCAGCATTGCTGGAAAATACGATGCGAGACATGCTTCCAGTATCTTGGACGTCCAAACGTTCTGAGGATCCAACATTGACTCGGACTACTACCTAGTGGTAGCAGAGCAGATGCTGTGAAAAGGTACGATCAGAGGCGTCTTAAGACAATTGGGGGCCCTGGGCCCCTTAGGAAATGGGGGCCCTTTGTAGAAAGTGTATTGTAAATTTTTTAAGTATATCATCCGTCATTACTCATTACATTTTTTGTTAAATTTCAGCTTACAAAAAATAAAATTATAAGTTGCAACAAATATTCTAGTTTCATAACTCCGTTCTCCTCAAAAAAAAGTCTTACATCAATGAGTGGTACTATTTATTGAAAGAATATTATACAAGAAGCAGGAATACCTAAAATAAATTCTTAGAAAGGGGAATTTTTTCATCGAAGTCTTGGAGCACATCATTTTCAATTAACATATTCGACAAGCTATTTAGTCTCTCTTGAAGTATTTAACTTCTTAGTTCATTTTTTTATTTTTATTTAATATTTATTTATTGAACGGACTTACCGCGTACGAATTAAATTATTTAAATTAATTGAATTACTTCACTTAATTTGAATAATTTAATTCGTAAATAAATAATTATAATTATAGTTATAGTTTATAGTTATAGTTATAGTTTAAAATCTAAAACATTTTTTTATTCTTTTAAATTTGGAAAGGGAACGTTTCCCACTGCGTAAACATTTGTAAAAGTGTTTTCGATTTTATCTACTGTTATAAGATTGTATAGCTCTGATAGCAATAGTATCTTTATATTGAACTTCAGGATTTTGTGAAGTTCGGTTACTGCATCAGCTCCTGTAGACCATCGCGATTAGGGCTGGCCACGAGACGAGACTCTGCGAGACTTTTGTAAGTCTCGTCTCATTAAAATCGAAAATTGTCAGTCTTGTCTCGATCTCGTGTCAGTCTCGTATAATTAAGTCTCTTCTCGGTCTCGTCTCAAAAAAATACGATTTCCGGACAACCTGTTGATTATTGGAACGAAATATTTTCGATTATAGTTTGAATACGTGCAGAATAAAATAAATATTTAATTGAAATTAGATTTTTTAATTTATTAGACTCTCTGTAAATTTCGGTCCAAATATAAAGTCTCGTCGCGGTGTTGTCTCGGCTGCTTTAAGGCCAGTCTCGTCTCGTCTCAGTCTCGTCATGCGAGACCGAGATCGAGATGGAGACTTTTCTCGTCTCGTGGCCAGCCCTAATCGAGATTCAGAAAGACTTTTAAGAACTTTATTTGGACCTTAATATTCTATTTACTTATTCCAGCGATGTGTAGACCTCGGAAGAAAAATTGTACAGCTTTTGAACCATTTGAAAAACTGTTGCCTGTTGCACTCAAGCAGCAGCTAGTTAGTATCAATAAGGATAGATAAGATTGGGTTAGTCTGGTTACAAATTTACTCAGTCCATTGTTCTGGCTTATTTTGTGTATATGAATGTGTGTTAGGGAAAGCCAAAACGAAAACGTATGTATGTATTATAGGTATTTAGGCATGGATGTTAACTTTGATTTAATTTTGTATCTATTTGCCTCATGTGAATGGTCTCCCTTAGAAAAAAAAATATGCATAACTGGATGGCACGAACTTGCTCTCGTAACTAACAACTATAGAATGCAGCTAGACATTGACGGTGTAGATACATATATTTGTAGTTTACTAATATTTTTATACATATAGTCAACGAAAAAATAATAAAAATATGTTTAAATAGCAGTTTTGAATTTTTTTGATTCAATACAAACAAATTTGGAAACAAAAGTTTTCCTTTGATTTTATTTGTTCGTAAAATCAAATTTGTTAACAAATTTAAAATGCAATATTTGTTTAATAACTTTGAAGTAGGTACTGAATTGCAAAATAATGATTAAATTAATCAATTTATTGACAAGATATGAAACCTATAAACAAGTATAAAAAATACATATTTTTATTTACATTATTCGTATTTTTGGTAATTACGTGGAATACAGTTCTATAAGCACTGGTCTTAAGATGATATGTACAAAATTTAATCAAAATCGATAGAGTTGTTTTCGAAAAAACTTGATAAAACTGTTATCGTTGTATGGCAGCTACCCATTCTAGATGAGCTTAAACAAAAATTCGAATTTCTCCTCTAGGGAATTACATTAAAACGCTTGTCACCAAATTTGAAGCAAATCGGCCCAACTGTGTAGGTTGTAGCTCGATTTCATCAGGACGCACAGACAATCTGACCGACCGACAGACGTCTTGACCAAAATCACTTTTATGAACTTCTCCATCATCGTAATGTTAATTTTAATTAAAACCTTTTTTGGGACGAAACCAATAGCACTATTGAGCATGTTAAAATAAAAGATACCTATTCCTCCCCATACAAATATTATGATTAGGAACAGTCACGTTTGAATTATGTGTTGTATAATAAAAAATGTTTGTTTGTAATCAAATTTTTAACTGCAGTTTACAAGTTAAAATTAACCTAATCGTTTGCTTTCCAGATTGGAAAAATTACAGCGACAGCTCAGGGCGCCCCTAGGATTGCGGGGCCCTGGGCTCGGGCCTAGTAGGCCCATGCGAATCTTAAATCGTAAGAGACCGCCAGAACCGCGGACCACGTAACTCTTAATCTCTAAGGAAATCCGCCACCAGCATCAAGTGCAGAGGACCAGTGGGAACTTTGTCAACAAGCTATCAGAACACCAGCGGTACAATTTATCAAAAGTCCGTTTAATTGCTTGCGTATGGAGACGACATAGACATTGTCGGCAGAATGAAGCGGCTAAAATGGGATTGGCGGTTAATGAGGAAAAGACGAAGTATATGCTGTCATCGAGGAAGGTATCTCAACATCGTCGACTCGGGAAAAATATCACGATGAACAGGCATAATTTCGAAATTGTCAAGGACTTTTTCTATCTGGGCTCCACTAGTACCTCGCAAAATAACATCAGTTCAGGGATCAAACGAAGTATTACTCTTGCCAGCCGCTGTTACTTCGGTCTAAGAAGGCATTTAAGTAAGGCCCTCCCTCAGAAAATCACGGAGACTTTATACAAGACCCTAATCATACCAGTCCAGCATGGGCATTGAAAAAATCGGATGAAAGTCTTTGAGAGGACTTCGTGAGATTTTCGGTGAGTATTGAAGGAGTGTGGAGGAGAAGATTAAACGACGAGCTATACGTATAGTCCATACAGCGACGTTGATCTGCTCAAAAAGCAAATCTGAAAATACAGCAGCTGAGATGGCTGGGGCACGTGGAGCGTATGGACAGCGACGAGTCTTCGAATCCAACCCCGATGGTGTACGCAGTAGAGGAAGAACCTGTAACAGGTGGCGCGCACAAGTGGAGAACGACCTCAGCCAACTAGAAGTGCGCAACTGGAAGCGGCTAGCTAGGGACAGAGCTGGCTAGAGGGGATTGTTTGTTGAGGCCGTAGTTCATCCTGTGAGCGCCATCTAAAATAAAGTAAGTAAACGGAGTTGCGAAACAAGACGTCGACGTATTCCAATTGTTACTCGCTCAAAACCATCCGGTAGTTGATGTTTGTGGTGATCAGCTCACTCTGATGGATCCTTTGAACTCGTTTTTTCAGCCACTGTTCTTGTCATGTTAAAGGCTTAAGCTTAATATTTTTTTTTTTTAATTTAAATAATGCTTGTATTCATCTTTGCAGAAAAACGGCTATAAGAAATTTAGTAAAAAAAAAAAAATAAAATCACTCGTCGTTTAGGTTGTGTCTAGTTGACTTACAGTGCTTATCTAATTTTTTTAATAAGTTTTTAAACTATCCATTTTGATAGAAAACCGCATAAACAACAAAAATTCTCTTAATTTAAATTACCAAATTCGTTTTACCTTTCGAATTTAACATACCGAAACTATTAAACAAGTGCCACCGTTCTCTAAGAAATGCATTTTTGGTCATTTTGGTCGAAATTTTTGTTTTAAGGAAGCTTAGGTTCTACAGAATATTTAATATTAAAAACCCTTGAATGCAATTGTTCTTTAGGAACTAATTCTATTCTATTTGTATGTTATTCCCTAAAGGAGAATTTCCTGAAAACGGCTAAAACTGTTTTGATTAAACTTTGTACCTGTTATTCTAAAATTAATTATAACAAAATTGCATTTTAGTTATTTTTCATAAAGGGACACTATCTGAGATAGCATGGCTTTCCATAAAATGTGGTTCCGAGCATGCTGCTTCCTGTCATCTGGTTTTCTCTTTAAACCGGAGGTTCGGTCTTCCTTGTCATCTCGAACCTGGGGGCTGGTATTCAGAGACGCTTGGCTGGAGCATTGTTGTTTTTTAAATCCACATATTATTACAGCTCATAGAGTTCGCAGATATATCTTCTCCACCATTCGCCCTCCTCGCACATAGGGCCAAACATACGTCGTAGAGCTATATAAGCTTATAAGCTTTATATCCAGAACACAACGCTGTATAGCAGGACTGGCAGTACAAGAGTTTTGTAGAGCATGCACTTCATCTTACGCGTAAGACGTTTTGAACCCCTTTGTTTCGCCAAACTTAAGCAGTAGCGGTTTCCAATGGTTATTATCCGCCTGATTTCCACTTAAGTGTCATTCATTGAGTCAATATTTTCTCCGGAGAAGATGAACTCCTTAACTGCTTGAAAGTTACTGCTAAAGGGTGGTCCAACCGTAATGCACGATGTTATTTTTGAGTAACCTTAAAGTCAAGTTTTTTGCCCAACTTAGTTTGATATTTCTTTATTTCAGTGTTTGACAAATTCAACCATAGAGAGGTACACAATTGAGCAGCGCGTTAAGATTGTTGAAGCCTTTTACGAAAATGGGCGTTCAAATCAAAATACATTTCGTGTACTTCGTGTTTTTTTTGGTATGCATAATCGACCAAATGTGTCCACAATCGGTAGAATTGTGCGCAAATTTCAACAAACCAGGTCTGCAGAAAATGTGAAAACAGCTATGTATACTCGCCCAGTTCGTTTTGCGGAAAACATTGCTGTTGTGATAGTGTGGCAGAGCAGCTGTCTACCTCAACTATTCGTCGTGCCCAACAATTGAACATCCCACGAACATCGCTGATGTAAATTTCTAATAAAGATTACAAGGTTCAATTGACTCTAGAGCTAAAGCCAACTGAACATTTCAAGCACAAGCAGCGTCACTACGCCGAATGATAAGTTGAACAGACAGAAGTGAATGGTAACTTTACAAAGAAAATCATCTTCTGCGACGAGGCACACATTCACCTCAGTGGATTCGTTAACAAGCTGAATTGCCGCATTTGGTCAAATGAGAATCCACGCGTGATTGTTGTGCAGTTTATGCGGTGGCGGCGTCATCGGGCCGTACTTCTTCGAAAATGAGGTCGGTCAAGCAGTTAACGTGAATGGTGTTCGCTATCGCGAGATGATAACGGACTTCTTGTGGTCAGAAATTGAGGTTATGGACCTGGACGATATGTGCTTCCAACATCCTGTTGTGTCACTTGCCACACAGCTAACGAAACAATGGCTCTTTTGCACGCGAAATTCAATGGCCGTGTTATCTCACGTCGTCTTGGCGATGTTAATTGGCGGCCACGATCATGTGATTTGACACCGTTGGACTTCTTTCTTTAGAGATATTTAAAAGATAAAGTGTACGTCTGTTGAAGTATTCAGTGTTAAAGCCTGACTTACGAACTATCTCCTCCAAAAAGAAATTGAAGTAGTAACATGATAGAGCGTCTCCTTAACGAACCTTATATTTGGAAAAGTTCAGAAAAGCTTTTTCCTATTTTCGGCACAACTGGATAAGTTTTCTTGACATCCCGAATTCGGCCATCGCCATAAAAAGCTACGGGCGATGTATGCTATCATATGCGTCCTTAAGCGTCAAAAGGTGGTAAGCCTCAAATTAAAATTCGTTCGGCTTTTGCAGAATTTGCTTCTATGTGAAGATTTGGTCTATGATTGATTTGCTGAGTTGAAAGCCATATTTATACTTGCTGTTTAAAGTTTTGCAGAACGGCTTAAGACGCTCAAACAGTACTTTCGAAAGAATCTTGTATGCGATTGACATGATGTTTAGCAGGGATTTACCTCGATAGTTCTAGCATGACATAAAATCGCCTTTTTGAAGATTGGCATATGATCAAATGATGGTCAAATGATCGAGTATACTGCCTTCGAGCCAAACTTTATTGATAATATGATGTATGCACCCTATTAACACATCTCCTCCGTATTTAAAGAGTTCCGCTGGTAATTCAACAGAACCAGCCAGTGACGGCCGGCAGCGGGGGCTGGCGACGTCCTTGTTGTTCTTTAGTTTTTTTTTTTCTTCTACTATATAGACTAAGAGCCCAGGGCCGCCAGACATACGTCATTTTATCAAAGCTAAGATTTTTTCTCCGAACAGATACTATGGTAGCTAAGAACAAATGGATACTAAGAATCTTCAATCCGGAGCAATTAAGAGGTAGTGAGTGTTAAAGTTGCATACAAATGTTGCAACATTGCGTTATTTTATCAAAGCTGAATTTTTGATATGTGTCAGGGGATGGTGTCATTTAATTTATTTGACTCTTGCCAGACAGCTACAGACATCTGTTCGCAGAAAAAATCCTAGCTTTGATAAAATGACGTATGTCTGGCGGCCCTGGGCTCTTACCCTAATATCAGTTGCTCTCGTAGTAGCCCGCAGCGTAATAGTAAGTGCGATGGACTGTTACGCTGGAGGTCTGGGTTCACTTCCCAGCCTCGTCCACCTAAAAACTAAATAGTTTTTTTCAAGGCTACTGCCTCTTGCGAGGAATTGACAAATCCTCCAAGAGTATCACTTCTCTTGAATAAGTGCTTCTCACCTAGCCGTTTGGATTCGGCATAAAATTGTTATGGTCCCGTCCATTCCGGTCGACAAGCGCACACAGGAATGGTTGCGAGTTGTTAGTCACCAGGCCCTGGTCCTTCACGAGCCGTTGCATTACCCAATTTATTTATGTATTTATATCAGTTGCTCTACTTGATGTCCATTTAGGAGCTGCTGGAAATATTGTTTGAATATGTTACAACTATTCCGTATGCTGCGTTTGCTATGCTTCTCTCGCTGTTCGAGAGAGCCTGCGCTCCTTTTTTTTAACCAGCAGCCAGGTGCTTGGCTTTTTCATAAAACCTCCATTCGTTGTTTTGATTGCACTACTCTTCGATCTCCTTTAGCTGGGATGCTGCAAGTGCCCTCTTTTTTCCTTGCCAGATCTTCTTTTCCTCACATCTCCTGGCTGGATACTCTTCCGTCATTGCTCTTGTCGTACGCTGCAGAATTTTCGCATGTGCATCTTATGTCACCTTTTTCCGGTGTACGCATTCATCATCTTCATCATACCACGGATTCTTTCTCTGGGGTGCCTGGTAGACTTCTGTGATGTCGACTCTTTGATGATGTTGCGATACTGGATCACTGGTTGTTATGACGCCTGTGGTAGTTGAATGCACAGTGTAGTCTCAAATCCTCCCTGTAGACTCCGGCAACTCGAGGTGTATAAGGATGGTCGATTAAGTTATTGGTTCGAGCGTGTGGAGAGCGCCAGGTTATTGTATGGATCCTTAGCTTTGGAAACCTAGTGCTACTTATCACCGTATTACGAGCTGCTTCGAAGTCTATTACCCACAGCCACATCTCGTAAATGGCTGCACCAATTTTGTTTAAATTTCGCAAACAAGTATTTCTGAAGAGTACAAATAGTATTATTCTATTATTGCATTTTATTGGAAAACTTCCAAATTAAACATTTTCAAAAAGCAAACATGTGATTGGTGAAAAATTTATTTAGCAATATGCAATATTTGCTAAGCCACCATAAAGTTTGAACCATGTTTGGGTGATCCATACGTGCAATTTTTTCCAAATTTTAATCCAGGCAATAAAATCAATTGAAATATTTCCAAAAAGATTTTAAAATCATGGTTCTATAGAAAAATCAATACCTATAGGGGTAAGTTATATTCCCCATTTACTCAATTTAAAATAAAAAACATGTTTGCACATAAATAAAAGTACAGGTTTAATGTTGAATTTTATTCCAGAAATTATTGTCGAGACGGACTTTCGTTTGCAGATGCCTCTGTATACTTCACAACGATGAAAAAAAAACACCCTAAATGAATTATTGATTATGCCGACCCACGTACATACATATACCTACCAAATAGACCTCCTTTTTCATCAGACATTATATTCAATTGAATTCTGTGCTTTAAGCCGATAGGAAAAAGAGCATCCTTACAGATGGATGGTAGGTATACGTGTTTGCGCATTTGTATACATCCCCTTCCACCATACTGATGGATATTCAGCCACCTGATTCTTCTTTGGAGTTATTATATGAAGGTAGAGTGCTGGTGCGTGGTGGTGCGTGGTGGTGGTAGTACGTGAAATTAAATTATGAATGATGGGTCGGTCGACTAAAAGCGCTAAGAAATTCCATGAATTCTGATGATACGAGCAAAACTTTTGATGAACAAGATTCGAACAAAATTAAAGTAATGACATAATGCGGCATTGAAATAATGTTTAATATGTTGGAGTTAAGTAGATAGGGAATAAAAGGTTGGCAAAGATACACCGTCAGTAAATTACTGAAGAGAACTCATTATTTATTTGTGTGTTTGAAAGGTGGAGGGGACTTAGTTGTATATGTTCCTCTTCCTATACGAAATACAAGAATTTATTTTCTTAAATTTTGAAGTCATGTTATATTGGCAAATTCATACTGCTACCAACATTAAATATGGGTACCTATAATTATATATTTGTAAATCTGTCGCAACTGCTTTTAACAAAATTTTCATCAGTACGGGCATCAAAGCAGGAAAAAACCAACCATCCTCTCCCGAAAAAATGTGTACACAAAACATTAGTAAGAGCTTAAAAGGCAACACGTACCAGAAATCTTTAGCAAATGTGAGAAAATGATTGCAATTGAGAATCCATAAATCCAATTTTATGGTGTAGAAACTCAGTTATTCCTAGAAAAATGCCTAAATGAATGCTATCGCAATAAAAAAGTTCATGGACAATTATGGGAACTTGAATGATGAAAATTAGAAAACTTATTCCCGATTTATTCCGAGGGAAACTTTCGATCATCATTATCTAACGTTCTCAATTTTCAAAGAAGCAAAACATTCCCAAGAAAATTTTATTCGCGACCATTCATCGTCAATGAAGTCGTTCTTAGTTCTCCCATTATTTAAAATTGTTATCCCAAGTTTCACTGCAGTAAACCAAGTGATTAAAAAAGTGATCAGAAATGCAATGGTTTTAAAATTAATTTACAGTATCTAAGCAGCACTTCAGTAGTAGCCCGTAGCGTAATGGTTAGTGCGTTCGACTGTCACGCTGGAGTACGCTGGAGGTCTGGGATCGCTTCCCATCCTCGTCCACCTAAAAACTAAAAAGTTTTTTTTCAGGGCTACTGCCTCTTGCGAGGAATTGACAAATCCTCCAAGAGTATCACTTGTCACGAATAAGTGCTTCTCGTCTAGCCGTTCGGATTCGGCATAAAATTGTAGGTCCCTTCCATTCCTGTGGAAAAGGCGCACACAGGAATGGTTGCGAGTTGTTAGTCACTAGGCCCTGGTTCTTCATGAGCCGTTGTGCCACCCGATTTATTTATTTTTTATTTTATAAGCAGCACTTCAACTCCTGCAGCATAGGACAGCAACAGAAATAGGGCAGGCCTCGGTCTCGGTCTCGCGTGACGAGACCGAGACGAGACTGTATATTTGAACCGACATTTACAGTGTCTAATAAATTAAAAAATCCAACTTCACCTAAATATTTATTTTCTTCTGCACATATTCAAACTATAATCGAAAATATTTCCTTCCAATAATTAATATGTTGTCCGGAAATCGTATTGTTCGGAGACGAGACCGGCACGAGACTAAATTAGACGCGACCGACACGAGACCGAGACGAGACTGAAAATTTACAAAAGTCTCGCCGAGTCTCGTCTCATGGCCAGACCTAAGCAAAATCCTTTCATCTGCACCGATTTAATGCAAGGGCCCTTAGCTGTGACCACGTTTGAACATTCTGAGACCTAGCTTCCCCCAATACAGTTGACCTCCATGCTGTTTTTTGAGATCTGGATCTGGAGAATGTACGGCAGACACCGATTAACAAACCCCTGTAACCTGCTCGAAATGATGACAGAGCATTTCCATGTTTCACAGGCGTATGCGATTCCCTGCGTTAGAATAACCTGCTGCAGTATGTTTGGGCTTGTCTGTATCATTTTGGTCTTATTGACATTGACACTTTAACCGTCGATCTCTCGATAAGCTTGCAGCGATTGACAAATTTGACTCAATCCAGTATTGCTATTTGCAAGCAGAGATATTATCGGCATATTCTATATGACGGTCTCAATTGGATATCATGCCTCTCACTTGAACCAACCGTAGTCATCACATCATAAATCGCCAGTAAAATTAGTTGGTGACCCGCACTAAGAAGTAATCAGTGAGCTGTAAAAAGAAACATCTTGGTTTATTGTAGGACTCTTTAAAGACATTAATAATCTTCGTACGGATACCCCTCGTAGTAAGCGATAACCCGATGCATTCGCAACTAACCCGATCGAAACTTTTTCAAAATCTACGAACATGAGATAGAGTGGTAAAACTCGAATGATGGTTTTTAAGTATGATTCTCAAGTTGTTGATGTGATCGATACACGATCAACCACTTCTGCGAAAACCCCCTCGGTGCTTCTTAAGCGTAGACTCGATCCTGGAATTTATCCTCTCAAGAATTAAGGTTGCCATTAACTTCGGGAATACGGACAAAACGGTTATACCACGTCAGCTATTGCAGCTTTTAAGGTCACCTTTCTTTGGTAGCTTAACAAAAACGCCGTCCTTCAAGTCACTGGGATGGATTTCATTTACCAAAACAGCCTCTTATTATGGTAGCAAAATACGTGAAAATGCTTCAGGATATACATACTACCTTCAGGAACTCTGCAGATATGCCGTCAAGTCCAGCTGTTTTGTTTGACTTAAGAGTGTTCCGGACTGAAATTGAAAATGCAAATTGCTTGTAGCGCCACTCAAATACAGAGTAAAAAATATGAACTAAATTTATCTTGCCATATGCCTACGAAAAACAATACAACCGCAACAATGAGAAATTAAGGAGAAACAAAAAAAATGAAAAGGGGCGTTCCTTATACAACATAGCTTCCAATGTTGTATTATGAAGATATATATGCATGTATATTTATACTTGCTGCTGTAAAATAAAGAGAATCATAGTATTGCAGTGATTCTTTCGAATTTAAAATTTGAAGAATTTTCAAAAATATAATGTCTGTATCTTTTTAAACTTATTTGACTAATACGAATATTTAAAAAAAAAGCAAGAAATGCAAAAATCGATGTAGCACTTGCCCAATAAAATTATTTCGAAAATTGAAGCAAGAAATTTAATAGCCTACTAAAGTGCGTGTAAATAAAATATTTGTCAGTATTTCTAGATACATCATAGAAAGGTATACAGTGGCGAGCAAAATAGATACAAAAATGTATCCTATTTTTTTTTTATTCACTTTCAATGTTTGCTGTAATCTGTTTTTTAAATTATTTTTTTTATTTAAAAAACTAATAAAAAGGCAGTAATAGTTTTTCTTTCAGAAATTCATAGATTGATAGATTCATAAATTCGTAGATTGATAAGCTCATGTATTGATAAATTCATAGATTGTTTTGATTGATAAACAACATTTGTATCATAAGTTTGTTTATTCACCTTCAATGAATGCAGTTTCCTAATAATTGTTTTTATTTTTAAAATAAATAAAAAGGCAGTGTCTGGTTTTCTTTTTGAAATGCATAGATTGATAGATTAATTATTTGACAGATATATAAATTCGTAGATTGATAAGCTCATATATTGATAAATTCATAGATTGTTTGAGATTGATAAACTAAATTTGTATCATAATTTTTTTTATTCACCTTCAATGTTGGCTGTTGGCTGTTTTTTTAATTATTTTTTTTTTTTTTACTTTTAAAATAAATAAAAAGGCAGTAATAGTTTTTCTTTCAAAAATTCATAGATTCATGATTAGTAGATTCGTAGATTCATAGATTGATAGATTCATAAATTGATTCATAGATTCTTATATTGATAAGTTCATAGATTGATAGATTTATAGATCGTTTGAGATTGATAAAAAAATTAGTATCATAATTTTGATTTAAAAAATAAATAAAAATGCAGTAATAGTTTTTATTTCTATGATCTTATGTAGGAGTTGTGCCCCGTATAGGCATATTTCGAAGTTGTCTTGGATCAACGATTTCGGGTAAAAAATATTTTTCAAAAAACACTTGAAGTTTTAGCACAAAATGTTGGCAAAAATCAGAATGTATTTGAATTTTTTCTATATATAGATCAATATCTTGACCAAAATAAATACAAAAATAGCAAAATTCTCTTTTTGTTAATAGTAGCATAATAATAGCTATGGTTTTTTTTAAGTCCAATTATTTTTGATGTTGATTTATCATATTTTAAGTTAATATTTATCATATTTTATTTCAGTTTTCCTGCTTGAACAACTTCTACAACGTGTTGGTTTTGAGCAGATATAGGACACTTAACTTCAACAACTGCATTATTGTCAATAAGTCCATCAGGACTTGCTCCCAGAAAGTAAAAATTGTCATCAATGAAAACCCACATCTTTGGATTTCAATCTCCAATGCATTGGAAACTTTATTTAAAGCTTCTTCTTCTTTCATTTTTCCATATGTGGTTGCTTTGGGGCAAAATTCATTTTTATGTAACAAATTTTTTTACGACAAATTTTGGTTTCCTTGTTCTGCAAATTACACCAAAATTTGAAGCAGTGAAAACATTTCTCCTCAAATTTTGCCACAATTGTGACTCGAATTGATTAATTGTATCGATTTGAATATGGGCCCTGTTACTCCAATTTTCTCGAAGGGTTTTTACTATTTCTTGTTTTTGTAAATTGAAATCTTCTAAGCTGAGATCTGGCTTATTACAACTTTCCCCATAATGAGCTGTATTTTGGGAAATATTTTGTTTAAAAAAACGCCGTACTATTCTGAATTTATTTTTTTTGAATACGCCTTGTATCGGTAGCCCAGTAAATTCTCCAGAACTAGCCGAAACCATCCGACTTCGAAACCAAAATAAATAAGTAAACCATCCGAATAATAAATAAAAACACAAGACAATTATAGTGGAAAATCTAGAAAAAACAATTTTATTCACGCACAACCTCCTTCTTTAACCTTCCGCAAGCAATTGAATTACATTCTTTAACCCTTTCGTTAAGCAAGCTCTTTTATCGTTAAGTTTTACAATAGTATTTTATATATAACCTTCAATATCGACCGCAGAGTACCAATTTTCATGCAGTTCGAAACAGTCCCGGCGAAAACCTACGGTTTTCCACCCTTTCGCATTTTATTCAACCCTGCTACCTTCTAATTAATTAAAATATTTACATAAACAATATAATAATAATTATTCCAGCTCTTCTATTGGCAGTATACAAATCTTTTGTACCGGCCTTGTAAGTTGATTGGTTGCCGTCTGTATGATCACATTCCGCACTAGTCCATCCCTGCTGGGTATCAACTTTAGGATACGCCCCATCGTCCACGCTGATGGTGGGAAATACTCGCTCTTAATTATACATAATTGTCTCTCCTTCAAACCATATTTCTCTTTACGCCATTGTTTACGCTCATAGAGAGTGGATAAATATTCTTCCTTCCATCTTGCCCAAAAATGTTCAAGCATCGTCTTTCGTTCTTTCCACAATTTTATGCCTTCGTCTTTGCAAGCTCATTAGTTGCAAATGGTAGTGGTAGAACCCAAGGTTCACCAATCAGAAAATGTCCCGGCGTTAGCGCCTGCAAGTCACTCGGATCATCACTCAATGGATGTAATGGCCTTGAATTTAGAATTGCTTCTACACCTGCAAGTAGTGTTAAAAAATGTTCATATCTTAGTATCTTCGCCCTAACTATCTTTGTCAAATGATATTTCATTGACTTAACCACTGCCTCATAAATACCACCCTGATGTGGCGCCGCAGGAGTCATAAACTTCCATTCCGTCCCTTTCAAACATAAATGTTCAAAATTATCCTTCACGAGCCAATGCTCCCTTGCCTTCCGTAATTCCTTCTCTGCTCCGGCAAAGGCTGTGCCATTGTCACTATATAACATTTCGCATCTTCCCCTTCTAGCTATAAATCTTTCAAAACACGCAATGAATGCAGGCGATGTGAGATCTGACACTATATCGATATGCACCGCCCTTGTCTTAAGACAAACAAAAATTGAAACCCAACATTTCTGTCTTATGATTTGCTCGCCTGCTCTATCATTCTAATTTCAAATGGCCCTGCATAGTCTACCCCTGTGTGTAGAAAAGCCTTTCCTGTCGTAACTCTCTCCGCTGGTAAATCAGCCATCAACTGTTCTTCAAAGCGATGATTATACCTAACACAAACCAAACACTTATAGAGATAGTTTCGCAACTCACTCCTTACTTTCGGAATCCAGAACCTTTGCCTAATGTATTGCATCATAACCTGCACTGCTCCATGTTTTGTTGCCCTATGAGCACTATCCATAATCAAACAAGCCAATCGAGAACCACTCGGTACAATTGCTGGATGCCTTCAAATTCCAACTCGGCCCTCTCCAACCTTCCTCCTACTCTCAATATTCCTTTCCCATCTACCATTGGTTTCAATGACTGAATCCTGCTCTTATCAGGTAAACACCTGTCTTTCTCTATGCAAATAATCTCTTTTCCAAAAAACCTTTCTTGTTCCTTCCGTAGTAGATAATCTATTGCTTCCGTCTTCTCTTCAGAAGATGGTTGATAAACTATTCCTTCATTACCATTCGTACCTTCTCTTCTCTCATGTTGACGTCGAGAACGTCTCTGTCTCTTCCCATACCTTCTTTCAAACTCCTTACGTTGTTCTATCTTAGCTCTAGTTACCTTGATAAAACGAAATACATAACTTGTTATGTTTATTACCTTTTCTAAAGTAGATATGTGTTCTGTTATTGGAAAACTCTCTCCCCATCCTTTCACGTGTATACATAACGGTCCCATGAAATTAGTTGTTATGAAAACCTTCATCTCATCCCTCCCCCATCTGAAACATTTGGCACAAACTTTTCAGATTTCCAACTTGTTCGACGTTCTGATAGCCATTCTGGACCATGCAGCCATAAGTTATTGTCTACTTACAAAGATGGTTTCATTCCCCTACTCAAAAGATCTGCTGGGTTTTCTTTTGTACCTACATGCTTCCATCTCATTGCCTCCGTATTAGTTTGTATTGACGCAACTCGATTTGCCACAAACGTCTTTAGATCACATGGTAATTTGTTTATCCAATGTAATGCGACGAGTAGTCTGCCCAGAGATTATACTCTATGCCTTCCCATTCCATTTGTCATAAAGACAATCCACTAACCTTCCCAGCAGCTCAGCTGCCGCCAGCTCTAATCTCGGTATCGTGACCGTCTTTAATGGTGCTACACGTGTCTTTGCCGTCAATAAACCTGCATAAATCTTCCCATCAGCACTTATCGTTCTGACGTATATCACTGCCCCATATGCACTTTCAGACGCATCTGAAAACCCATGTATTTTTTTCTTTCTATACCAATCCATCTGTCAATTCTCACATTTTCTAAAAGTGACATCTCTTTCCAAAAATCTCTCCACCTGCCTTCAATGCCTTCCGGTAGAATATATCCATATATCTTGTATGAGGATTTTTCCGATGATCTTTATTCAGTTTTCAGAATTATGTTTCCATTTCCTTAATTCAAAATCGCACCCTTCAACCCGTGATCAATTTCTTTCGATAATTGAATTATTGCCTTCCGTTCAGAATCAGCACCCGTCGTGCAGTCATCCATATAAAAATTTTCGCTAATTGCCTTCGCTGCCTTCGGAAATTGTATTTCTGCTTCCCTCGCACATTGTATTAGAGCCCTCACCGCATTGTATGCAGATGAGGTCATTGCGTACGTGACTACTGTCAGCCAGTTCTCCTTCAGCTTTTCGTTTGAGTTTTCTCTCCAAAATATTCTTTGGAGATCCCATTGTTCCTTCGCTATCTTCACCATACGAAACATCATCTTGATGTCCGCACTAATTGCAATCCGGTGCCTTCTGAATCGCATTCAAATTTCGTGTAAATCTTTTTGCAATTTCTCTCCCAACATTTGCGCTTCATTAAGTGATATACCCCTCAGTGTTTTGCAGCTAGCATCAAATACTACCCTGAATTTTTTCGTTACACAATGATGTGGTATGTAATAAGTAGCTTGCCCTCGAGACATACCAGTTACTGGTGTCATGTGCCCCATATTCTCGCATAAATTCGACATATTTACTTTTGAGATCCGCGTCCCCTTCCAATTTTCTTTTCAGCGCGAAGAATCTTCTTATTGCTATGATTTCTGAACTTCCAATATTACCTGCAGATTCCTTCAATGGAATCGTCACGACGATCATCACGACTATATGTGTCAATGAAATTTCTCTCTACCTGCTCCTGCTCTTCTGACCTGCACAATGACTGTTCAATGTCATCTAATTGCCATAACCGTTTAAGTGACTCGTGTAACTGGATATTATCCAAGCACCCGACCTGCAATCCTAGTTCATTTACCTTCTCCCCCGTCGACCTTCATATTCTCCTAATATAATCTTACCAAAGATTGTTTCTATACACAAAGTACCACATACCTGTCGCCCTAGAACAGAGATAAAAGCTTCTGCCATTACCTTACACCCTAATAGCAATTTCTACCTTCCCTGCCTTCCAATATTCAGGATCTGCCAAAGGTCGACCCGAAATGTCCATTCGTGACAATTCCAAGTTGTGTGTAGGACAAGTTGGTTGCCATTTGCTTTCCTTCGGCAAAATGTAAAACTCTTGCTCTACCGAATCCTGCGAGCTTAGCCATGGACTCACCCTGAGATTGGTTTTGTATCTAATTTGAAAGGGTTCACCTTCCAATCCAACTAGTCTTTGTGTCACCGGCACTTTCGGTATTGACAAATCCTGCTGTAGTTCATAACTTATCAATTTGGGCTGTGCCCCCGTATCCAGCAGCGCCTAATAGGACCATACTTCTTCCCATCCATCTCTATCCTTACCTGTGCCGTAGGCATCAAGGTAACCTTCTCTACCCTATCATTAATTGAAAGAACCGAATAATTTTTACCTCTGTCTTTATTATGTAAATTGCAGGTTTTTCTTTTGAAATCCCCCCACGACGATTTGCCTTCAGATTCCGATTCTATTTCCACCTTCGTACCTTCCAGCCTTCCACCGTCCAACCGGGAAGGCTTCTCCGGTGGTGGTAGTTGTCAATCTGCCTTCGCCTTACTACCGCCGGGTTGATTACCCTTCCGCTTGACAGCCTTCTCCTGAACATGCATGACCGATGCCTCCGCCCTTTTTGAGCTCCTTCAGTGGACAAACAACACTATTGTGGTATGGCCTACCTGGACATTTGTTGCACGGTCCCTGGAAGCATCCATGCATGTTGTGTCCAGTCTTCAAACAGTTAGGACATAGCTGCTTCTGTCTGATAAAATCCTGCCTTGCCCTCGCACTGGGCACCATAAAATCTGGACAGCACCATAATGGATGGTCCATTGACCAGCATGAGTGAAACGAGCGCTTCTTCGCCGTGCTGCCATCCACCTTCCTTGTAGCTTGTGCAGCTGTAGCCATCCTCATCCCCTGACTGGTAGATGCCATCTCTCCATATCTATTTATATTGACACGCCCTTGAGCCGGTGTCTCCTTCGCGCTCTCCAGTGCTTCTGCCCTTTTGTCTAAAAATTGGCAGAACTCCTTCGCAGTGGGCGTCTCGGAAGACCTCACCTCTTCCCATTTGCATGCCGTCTCCTCGTCTAGCTTTTCATGGAGAACATGTACCACCACCATATTCCATGAGTCCGCCGGTATATCCTGCGCAACAAGTTGCCTCAAGGTCTCATGGCAAGTGTTTGACATAGCCTGCAACTGCCCTGTCTTCGGTGTGCCTTCTAAGTTGTGCAAACGGAAAATCCGCCACAGCAACTCCCTGCATGTAGCATATTTCTTGTGGTAAAGCTCATTCATCCTGCCCCACGCCTTATAGTAGTTCTGCTTCGTGAGCTGCCATTCCCCCAGAGTGTTTTGTGCCTTACCAACTATTGATGCCTTGAGATAAGCAAATTTATACGCCGGGTCGGTCCGGGACCACTGGGGTCAGTTCCTTCACCCTGCGCTTCAGTGTCGCATATGCGACAAAGTAGTCACCTTCAGCTTCCGCCTAGAGACCTCCATTGTACTCAAGAGATCCTTCCTTTTAGCAATCTCACCTTCCGTGACCTTGAGCTGCGCCCAAGTTCCCTTCAACGTTTCCAGTCGCACCTCGATTGCTTCGTTAGATGCTCCTTCAAACCCTTCCGATTTGGTAAATACCAATAACCTGCTCACCGCTCGTATACCTTCGTCGAACTGGTAATCGAAATTATCAGTTGCCTGCTCTCCGTCCATAATTGTACCTTTTCTCTCTTCCGGTTGTAAAAAATCAATACCTTTAAATTTTCCTGCCGAATACCCTGCAAGTGTATAACACATTGTGATGTCAATTATTTGTCTTTAAACAGATGCATGCCTTATGCCAAAATGAATGGGAGTCAATAGCGTATGATTACTTGCAGTAGGTACTTTCTGATATGTTTCCCAATATGCAAGAAAATATCGTGTACCCCTGCCTAGTGTTCAAAAACATACCCCTGCCTGATGACACCAAAAATGTACCCCTGCCTGAATAGTTGTGTGCTCGTTGTTGTCTTTACGCAAAAAAAAAAAAAAAAACATAGTTCGTAGTAGGAACTGTTTAATATAATTCCCAATGTACGAACAGTAACGCAAAAATATTTTAAAATAATCGCAAAATAAGTACATATAATAACGCAAAATAAGTACATATATAACGCAAAAAAATATACATATATTAGTAACGCAAAAAAAAATTAATGAGTTCTATTTCAATTCGAGTTCATGACGTTTGAAAAAAAAAGTCCTCTTGTCGACCCTTCCGCCCCTTGAATTCGGATTTTTCGTCCATGCATTTTATTTCCATTGAAAAATTAATTTTGCCTTCGATTACTAATTAAATGTTAAAATTTCCATCTCTACTACGATTTCAAATAAAGAATTTAAATAATCCATAAAATTGTTGCCTTTCAAATAATTAATTAATTACTTTAATTTCCTGCCATCGAATTCAAGGGGTGAAATGTTTCTATACATTGCAACATGTACTCCTGCTATCGACAACATTCCATCTTTCCACTTTGATTTGTTCATAAAGAAACAAATCCCTTCCACTTGCAAGTATACTTTCATATTATTAGGTGACCGTCACTATTGTTCCTAGGTCCCTCCTGCACCCTTCACCCTTCCTTGTGTCTATCCTTCCCTAATTCCATTTCTCATAACCTTCTCCTGCCCATCTCCAATCTATTTTTTTTAAAATAATAAACAAAAAACTTACTCAAGTATTTGCTCAGACACATGTTCCTTCGTTGCATCATTGTACACAGTACCAACAATGTTCCCTGCTCTTTTCTTCCAAATAACATATACTCAATCATTTGAGTGCTTACTTTCCATTCTGCTACTGTTGCTTTTGCATACCAGCGCACCTTCCCATTCCATCTATCCAAAATAAAAACAACCCTCATCCACTCGGCAAGGAAAAAGAGATACGAAAGAAAAAACCGCCACTCGAGTGGATGTATCTATCTACTACAACAACGCGCACAACCGAACGATACACAAAAAAATACCCCATGGAGACTGTCCCAGCTGCGCAGCTCTTCACGTACGCACTGGCAACAGAACGAGATACACACAAAACTATACCAATAAATTGACACCGTTCACTTTTGTAGATATATAAATAATAATTTTAAGTGGACTGTGTTATTCTTACCGCTGAATAATATAGATATCCAAAGGGTGAAATAAATGTTGATTATGGGTATTGTTTAAGGATGAAAATATTTGTCAAGTTTAATTTAATTAAAAAAAAAAAGAAATTCAAAAGATTACGACACACACTGTTTGCTTCGAAAAGAAAACTTTGAATGAAGTGTTTCTCCTTCCCAAGCGCAATATTGTGGGTTTTTTTTTTGTTTTGTCTTTCCTTCTCTTCCTTCTGTTTGCACGGAGTGTGCATGCCTTCGATTGAGTGTGTGCGCTGTATAGTTGAGCAAGCGTATTTACCTTCGTTGTTTCCTGTCTCTGTGGTGCTGTTCACATAGGAGAGAAAAAACAAAATATTCTATCTACTTACATAAGCATAACGTTGTGCAGTGTTGCTGGGGTGATGGAATCTTTCCGTTTTCATGTCTCGAAATGAATTCTTTCGTACATGCTTATTTTTTGCGTTAAATTACGCCCTGCCGTCCTGCTTCCATCTAGTACCCTCACAATTCCGCTTGGATATTTTCCTAGCACATTTCTCACAACAAAAATATTTCGATTTCGATTTTTTTTATTTTTATATTTATATAAAAAGGAGCACGCACATCGCATTTAGCGATACCATCAATAACAAAAACGTGTTGTACCTTCCCGCACTGGCACTATCCGGCTCGACATGGCCTAATATATCGGTAGCCCAGTGAACTCTCCAGAACTAGCATAAACCATCCGACTTCGAAACCAAAATAAATAAGTGAACCATCCGAATAATAAATAAAAACACAAGAAAATTATAGTCGAAAATCTAGAAAAAAAACACTTTTATTGACGCATAACCTTCCTCTTTAACCTTCCGCAAGCAATTGAATTACATTCTTTAACCCTATCGTTAAGCAAGCTCTTTTATCGGTAAGTCTTACAATAGTATTTTATATAAAACCTTCAACATCGACCGCAGAGTACCAATACTCATGCAGTTCGATACACGCCTCTCCTCAAACTGTTTAATACGTTTTGAAACATTTTTGGAAAATACTTTGGTACTTATTTTGTTAAGCACTCTTTTTCCATTATGGCTAGATACTGCAAATTTGCATCTATTTGTGTAGGATTGTGAGAGAGAAAAATGTATGCGTTTACCGCCAACAGCTTTTGCAATTATAGCATGAAATTGTTCAACTATGTTTGAATGCACATCTTCAATTAAACTAATTGAATTTAATGCTATGCGCTCTAGAAATCCTTTTATTAGATGGAAAACTCCTTCTGTCTTCAAGAAAGAAATAAAGTCTATGTCATTTTTTTTTTTAACAGAAATATGTTCTACAGTTCCCATGATTTATAATATTGAGAATGTCATGTCGTAGATTTTCTATTTTTAATTTTTTAATTATTGGCTCATTATTTTTGTTATGCCTTATCGCTGACTTAATTGCAATTATTATTTTTTTAATATTTTTTGAAATTAAGTCCCGAATGGGTTTTTTAAAAGAGCTAGTTTGAGCGAGCTCTTCAAGCTTCTTTCTCAAATTTCGAAGAAGAAGATTTCGACACTCAATTTTTGTGATGTGCGTATGTTTATAGGGCCATGCACTCAATATTTTATTATAAACGCTGCTATCTCCATCCCCAATAATTTAACAATACCTAACGCCGTATAGATCTTCACTTTTCTTAAAACCTTCAACTAAGATATCGGCTTCCATTCCCGACGAAGGACCACGGTAATTTATGTTACAATCATGTAGAGGGGGTTCGATTTTTTAGTTTTTTTGACCTAACACAAGTAACACAATGTTTGTTTCGTACTCCCATCCAAATTACTTTCTTAGTTTTAAATCCTATGATAGCTGCGGCTCCTGAAAGCGAATTATATTTTTTTCCATAGGAACAACAACTGTTAACAATGGTGTGTCATCCGCATCAACGTCACCGTTTTTAATAGAAATTTCTTTTTTTTCTTTAGCTGCCTCCTCCGTATCAATTTGTGAAACACTATGCAAGCTTTTTCCGACCTCATTCTCAATTTTTTTAAAAGTTTTATCGGTCATAAACGGGAGATCCATATAAGCCGTAATTTCATCCATTTGGCAATATCCTATTCCAACAGCTATTGAAGCCAATACGCTGGAAAAATTTATTTTTAAATTCTCACTTTTGGTCATATTTGCCTTCAAGTAAATTTTTCGCAACACATATTGCACTTTAAAAATATTTTTTTTTTCCATACATTAATGTTTTCGGCATTTTAAAAGATTATTATATTTCTGGGTATTGAAATATTTTGCTTTCGCAACCGTCAAAAGAAATTAATCAATAAGGTAGGTACCTACCTACCAACATAAACATAAAGCACAACTGATCGCATCAACTTGCTCTTGTGTACTGATTCAACGCGAAGCGACAAGATGTTGTATGGTAAAGGTAATGGATACAAAACAAAAAGGAGTTCTTCTTTACACAACCAACAAGCAACAACCAAACTCCTTACCTTCTTTTATTTTTAGCAAGCCCAACACATAATGTATGTACATAGGCACATAGGCACATAGGCACAAATCCTCGTCCTCTTTGTATGTATATCATAAATCTGATTCACAATCGCAATATTCCTGCTCCATCAGACAAATACAACTTTTTCTCTCTTTGTAAAACGGGTTATTCAGCTCTCAGTGACCTTTTTTCTCACTTTTTTTTTAATTTATCTCGATTGCCACCTTCTAGAATTTCAATGAACTAAAAAGGTCGTTACTTATTTGAACTTTTAAATATAGGTAGATTTCGGGGATGTTCACAAGGGTAGTTATGTGCATTCAAGAGGACACAAGCGTCCACAGGTTTTTCTCAAAACCCACCTCTGTCTACCAACTCCTACTCTCACCTCCACGTGGTGAACATCGGGTGTCTAGTACCTCAGCTGGAGACGGGGTTTAAATCCCCGTGGAAAGCTGTTGGCGACAGCCAACGAGAGAGGGGGGGAGGAGTGTTCCCACTAAGGCACTTCTCCTTTCATCGAGGCGGCAGCGGACGAATTCTCTAGATGGAATCAACGGTGGCGTCTACAGTTCCAGTTAGGTTGAACTACTTAGTGAACACCTTATATGGGCTACTACGACATATTTGTAGCTCAGGCCTATAAGGAGCGGTTTATCCGGCTCCCTACCTTTGGAGTTATACGAAGGGTCTGGTCCTCCGGGTCGGGGGTTGTGCGTCGGGGTAACTTCCCTACCACGTAAAAAAAAGTTGTTCCGAAACAACAACAAGCCTCGGATATGGATGATTTTAAAGTTGATGACCCCAGCAAACGAAACAAGGACAATGAATTTCGGATCTGCACGTGGAACGTCCTGTCCTTATAGAGAACACGTGCAGCCGAACAATTAGTGGAGAACCTGGACAGGCTAAAGGCTGACGTAACAGCCATCCAGGAAGTGCGATGGGATGGAGAGGGCGTACGGAGACTGAAAACGTGTAACATCTACTACGGCGGGTACTTGGAGGAACAAGGTCAGCGGCTCTTTGGTTGTGGTTTTGTGATAAGGGGAAGACTTGTGCAAGAAGTCTTGGGCTTCCGAAGTGTAAGCGAGCGCCTGGTCACAATCCGCATCAAAGGCAAATTTAAGAACATTTCGCTGATTTGTGTTCACGCCCCCCATGAAAGGAGAGAAGACTCAACCAAAGAAGCATTCTACGATCTCTTGGAGACAACGTATGATATGTGCCCGAAGTACGACGTGAAGATCATTCTTGGTGACTTCAACGCAAGATTCGGAAAGGAGGGCATCTTTGGTTCGACAGTCGGAGGACACGGCCTACACGACGAAACTTCCGGCAACGGACACAGGCTGGCAGACTTTGCGGCGGGGCGAAATGTCATCATCTCAAGCACCTACTTCCCACACCTCAATATACACAAGGGGACTTGGTGGTCGCGTGATCAAGTAACCGTCAACCAAATCGACCACGTTGCGATAGACGCGAGACATGCTTCCAGTATCTTGGACGTCCGAACGTTCCGAGGGGCCAACATTGACTCGGATCACTACCTGGTGGTAGCTAGACTACGTATGCGGATATCCATGACGCGACAACGCAGAGCAGATGCTGTGAAAAGATTCGATGTCGAGAAGCTTAAATCGCAAGAGACTGCCAGAACTTTTGCAGACCACGTAACTCTTAATCTCCCAGGAGGTCCCCCACCAGCATCAAGTGCAGAGGACCAGTGGGAACGCTGCCAACAAGCCATCAGAAGTGCCGCCTCTGATGTGCTGGGTTTCACTAGGCGAATACAACGAAACCCCAGGTTCTATGAAGAGTGCCGGCTAGCGCATGCAGCTAAGGACGAGGCCTACCAGGCAATGCTGCAGACTCGAACAAGAGCTGCTGAGAGAGTGGCCCGGGAGCTCTACGGGCTGAAACGAAAAGAGGAACGCCGACTTCTCAGGAGGAAAAAGAGAGAGCACGAGAAGCGGGCGGTAGAGTCTATTGAGGGTTGTAGCGGTAGGGGAGATGTTCGAAAATTTTATGAGAGGGTGAAGCGATCCACCCAAAGAATTCAAGGCTAGAACGGAAGCCTGCCGAGATGAGAGTGGGAATATGGTAGTAGACACACAGTCAGTGCTGAGGATCTGGAAAGAACACTTCCCTAGACTGCTTAATGGCGAAGACAGCCAAGATGCCGCTAATAGGCAGAACGCTCCATTCAACTTGGACGATGATGGCCAAGAGTTCCGTCCACCCGACCTAACTGAAGTGCGGCTGGCGATATCCAAACTTAAGTCGTACAAGGCTGCAGGTGCGGATGGCTTACAAGCCGAACTATTTAAATCAGCGGGAGATGAATTGGCTAGGAGCATACACCAGCTCATCTGCAAAATTTGGTCGGAGGAAAGTATGCCCGATGAATGGAACCTCGGTATAGTGTGCCCAATCCATAAAAAGGGAGATGTTCAGAAATGTACCAACTACAGAGGAATTAGTCTCCTAAACGTCGCTTATAAAATCTTGTCGGCCATCCTGTGTGACCGCTTAAAACCTTTTGTCAACGATCTGATCGGCCCTTATCAGTGCGGTTTTAGGCCAGGCAAGTCAACCGTCGATCAAATGTTCACACTCCGACAGATTTTAGAAAAATCCAGGGAATTCCAGATCGATACACACTACCTTTTTATCGATTTTAAAGTCGCGTATGATAACGTGAAAAGGGACGAATTATACAGAGCCATGTCGAGTCTCGGCATCCCTGCCAAACTCGTCCGCTTGTGCAGGATGACGATGGAGAAATCTCGCTGCTCCGTCAAAATTGGTAAGAACACCACCGATTCCTTTGATGTTGAGAAAGGATTGAGGCAAGGCGACGAGTTATCATGCAACCTTTTCAACATTGTTCTTGAAGCCATTGTACGCAACGCACATGTCAACACCAGCGGTAAAATCTATCAAAAGTCCGTTCAATTGCTTGCATATGCGGATGACATAGACATTGTCGGCAGAACGAAGCGAGCTGTGGCAGGGGCATTTGCGAGCATAGAATCGGAGGCGGCTAGAATGGGATTGGCGGTTAATGAGGACAAGACGAAGTATATGCTGTCATCGAGAGAGGAATCTCATCATCTTCGACTCGGGCAAAATGTCACGATGGGCAGATATAACTTCGAAGTTGTCAAGGACTTTGTCTACCTGGGCTCCACTATTACCTCGCAAAATGATATCAGTGCAGAGATCTTGCCAACCGCTGTTTCTTCGGTCAAAGAAGGCATTTAAGTAGTAAGGCCCTCTCTCAGAGAACCAATGAGACTTTATACAAGACCCTAATCATCCCGTTCCTGCTCTATGGGTCAGAAGCATGGACACTGAGAAAATCGGATAAAAGTCAGCTAGGGTGCTTTGAGAGGAAGATTCTTCGTGTGATTTTTGGTCCGGTGTGTATCGAAGGAGTGTGGAAGAGAAGATTCAACGACGAACTATATGGGCTATACAGTGACGTTGACCTGGTCAAAAAGCTGAAAATACAGCGGCTGAGATGACTAGGGCACGTGGAGCGTATGGACAGCAACGCACCTGCCCGACGAGTCTTAGAATCCCACCCCGATGGGGTACGCAGCAGAGGAAGAACCCGTAACAGGTGGCGCAATCAAGTGAGTGACGACATCAAAGCACACGGTGTGCGCAACTGGAAGCGGCTAGCTAGGGACAGAGCTGGCTGGAGGGGCTTGTTAGTTTAGGCCGAAGCCCATCCTGGGCTGTGAGCGCCATCAAAAGTAAAGTAAAGTAAGTATTTCGGGGAAAAAAGATATCTTTTAAAATCAAAATAAAATGTGTTTAATCGTAGTTTTTTCATAATATTTTAATTGTAATATGTTAAGAACAAGTACATATTGGATTCTTAAAAACAATTAGAAAAAAAAAATAGCGACTCATAAGAAAAATTTCGTGTCTTTAATTCATAATACAATATAATACAAGTGGCAATACAAAAAGGAAAATGTTGAGAAAGGATTGAGGCAAGGCGACGCGTTATCATGCAACCTATTCAACATCGTTCTTGAAGCCATTGTACGCAACGCACATGTCAACACCAGCGGTACAATCTATCAAAAGTCCGTTCAATTGCTTGCATATGCGGATGACATAGACATTGTCGGCAGAACGAAGCGAGCTGTGGCAGGGGCATTTGCGAGCATTGAATCGGAGGCGGCTAGAATGGGATTGGCGGTTAATGAGGACAAGACGAAGTATATGCTGTCATCGACAGAGGAATCTCAACATCGTCGACTCGGGCAAAATATCACAATGGACAGATATAACTTCGAAGTTGTCAAGGACTTTGTCTACCTATTACATCGCAGAATGACATCAGTGCAGAGATCAAGCGAAGAATTACTCTTGCCAACCGCTGTTTCTTCGGTCTAAGAAGGTATTTAAGTAGTAAGGCCCTCTCTCAGAGAACCAAGGAGACTTTATACAAAACCCTAATCATCCCGGTCCTGCTTTATGGGTCAGAAGCATGGACACTGAAAGTTTCGGATAAAAATCAGGTAGGGTGCTTTGAGAGGAAGATTCTTCGTGTGATTTTCGGTCCGGTGTGTATCGAAGGAGTATGGAGGAGACGATTCAACGACGAGCTATATGGGCTATACAGCGACGTTGACCTGGTCAAAAAGCTGAAAATACAGCGGCTGAGATGGCTGGGGCACGTGGAGCGTATGGACAGCAACCAACCCCGTTGGGGTACGCAGCAGAGGAAGAACCCGTAACAGGTGGCGCAATCAAGTGAATGACGACATCAAAGCACTCGGTGGGCGCAACTGGAAGCGGCTAGCTAGGGACAGAGCTGGCTGGAGGGGCTTTTTAGTTGAGGCCGAAGCCCATCCTGGGCTGTGAGCGCCATCAAAAGTAAAGTAAAGTAAGTATTTCGGGGAAAAAAGATATCTTTTAAAATCAAAATAAAATGTGTTTAATCGTAGTTTTTTCATAATATTTTGATTGTAATATGTTAAGAACAAGTACATATTGGATTTTTAAAAACAAATAGAAAAAAAAAAATAGCGGCTCATAAGAAAAATTTCGTGTCATTAATACAAATTTTAATTATTTTTTTTAAATGTTTGTTGCCAAAAAATTTAATTTTTTATCCAACAGTTTTATAGCTCAAATGTTGAATTTTATGTTCATTACAAAATTTTAGCAAAAGATCTTTTAATTTTGACATCAGCCAGTTTGTAAAATGACGATTTTTGCTGTTTTTGTCACTTTTTAAGCGTTTTTTTTTTTTTTTTTTTTTTTTTTTTTTTGAGCGCGCACCAAAGGGATTTTGGCTGCCCTTAAAATGTTTAAATACAGTGCGAGCGTTGGGAAAATAGGGAAGGATTTAAGAGGAGATACCGATGTACATTGGTTTTGAACCTCTGAATATTAAAATGGTCGGGGAAGATAGAGCCGGGTAAAGCATTCCACATTCGGGTAGTGCGGCTAAAAAAAGAATCGCTATACTTGACAGTACGTCCGAAGTTGGACTCGAGGGTAAACTGATGTGCATTCCTAGAGGTACGAGTATTACGGTTGAATTGTCTTAGGGGAGGAATGCAGCTGGATATTTCACTAGAACAGTGTTTATAAAAGTAACGGTAAAATAATGTTAGACATGAAACATGGCGGCGGTGTTCGAGTGATGCAAATGTTTCTGTTATATTTCTGTCACCTATCATTTTCAAAGCTCTTTTTTGAATCCTATCTAAGATACTCAAGTGGGTTATTGGGGCACCTGCCCAAATATGAGAATTGTACTCAAGTTTCGGACGGATAAATGCTTTATAGATCACAGCCAAATCAGAAGGGGAGAAAAATTTCTTACATCGTCGAAGAAAACCTAAGCACTTAGCAGCATTTTTGGCGACGTCGAATATGTGTTCATTCCACAGAAGGTGGTCTGTGATACACATACCGAGGACTGAAAGCGTTTCGGTTTCCTCAATACGAGTGCCGCTCATGGATAGCGGCATGGGAGGTGTGTTTCGTTTTGACGACAGAAGACAGCATTGAGTTTTCGAAGCATTAAATTCTACGCGGTTTTTGATTCCCCATTGGACAATGCTGTCGAGATCAGAATTTAATGAGCTAATCATACGCTACCGTTCTAGGTCCACATCCGAAGGACATGGATTTGAATCTGAAAAGGAATATGAGAAGCTGAGGGTGCTGTCGTCAGCGAAACAGTTTAATGGATTAGAAGTTTCAGACAAAAGATCATTTATGAATATAAGGAAGAGAGTCGGAGACAAAACGGAGCCCTGGGGCATACTAGCATTTATTTTGTGAATTTCAGATTGAAACCGTCCAATACAACTTGTATTGATCGGTCCGAAAGGTAATTTCTAATCCAACGAAAAAGAGATTCATCGAAACCAAATGCGCGCATTTTCGATAAGAGAGCTTGGTGCCAAACTCTATCAAACGCCTTAGAAATATCAAGCGCAATAATCTTACTTTCGCCAAAGCGATGTAAAGATTTGTTCCACTGTTCGGTGAGATATACCATCAGATCACCAGTGGACCTATTGCTACGAAAGCCGTACTGCCGGTCATTAAGAAGCTTTCGTTCCTCGAGATATTTCTTGAGCTGGAAATTAATCAGCGTTTCCATGACCTTGGAAAGAAAGGACGTTAATGCAATTGGCCGATAGTTTGAGGATGAAGAAGATACGCCTTTTTTAGGGACAGGCTGGACAAATGCTGTTTTCCATCCACTCGGAAAGAGACCAGTAGAATAGGACAGATGGAAAAGCTTACGCAGTGGTTTTGCCAGCGTTGAAGAACACCTCTTCAGAACAATGGGAGGGATACTATCCGGGCCAGCGGATTTGTGTATGTCGAGGTCTTTTAGAACTCTAGCAACTGCACGAGTGCGACAGAAGATTTGACCCATAGAATCGTTTACGCTCTCAAGTACAGGCGGAGTTCTATCACTTGCTGGCAGCGTCGAATTAACAGCATACTGTGCTGCAAGCAAATTGGCTTTATCTTGCGAGCTGACAGCAGGTGTGTCGTTGAAGACGAGCGTAGGAACCGAAGACGAAGTAGTGTTTCGAATATTTTTTACAAATGACCAAAAATTTTTACTACTATTGGGACATTGTAGTATTTGTTTGCCTTAATTTTTGGTCATGCAAAAATTTGGTTCGTCGAATATGAGCGTTACAGGTCTTCCTGGCTTGTTGAAACTTCTTCCGGTTTTCCTCAGTATGGTTGGCTTTGTAGCTACGGAAACTTACTTCTCTAACCCTAATAACCTCTTTACAGCTGGAATCAAACCATGAGTTTTCTTTGGGTTTGATAGATTTTAACCTATTCGGGATAAAAATTCTCATTCCACAAAGAATTAAGTTTGTTATCATATCTGCACTGGCATCTACGTGACTATCGAGGAAGCACAGTGACCAGTTAAAGTTACTGAAGAAACCGTTGAGACCGTCCCAGTTGGCTTTCTCGTATTACCAAACGGTTCTCGTTGGTACATTCTTTTTAACTGCGTTTTGTTGGCACGAGAAATTAGCAGATATGACACAATGGTCTGATGTGCCTAGAGTCGATAATACACTAACAGTGTATTTATCAGGGTCAGAGGTAAGAAACAAGTCAAGTGTGTTGGCGGATTGACCTGCAACATCAGGGATTCGAGTTGGCTCGTCAACAAGCTGAGTCAGGTGGTTTAACTCAGCAAATAGCTCAACATACCTTCCTTCGGGTGTTGTCTGGCCAGAAAAGCGAAGCCAACTAGAATTGTGTACATTGAAATCGCCCGGAATGACGATTTCAGTGTGAGGATAATGGGCAACAATTCTTTGAATGGAGTCGGACAGAGCATCAAACTCGTTACAAGTTGAATTTCTGTCCAGATTGGGGCTTCGATAAACGAAACAAGTGTGAATGATGTGCTTATTTACCGTGAATTTTAACCACATGAAATTAAAGTTTGTATTAGAACACAAACCATATTGTGGTTGAAGTTGGTATGCAACATCATTTCTTATATAAACGGCAAGACCATGGTGGGGAAAGAATAATGGCACTAAGTTGTACCCAAATAAATTAAATTCCGCACAATGCTGCAACGATTAAGCTAACTCAACTGCGAGAGAAGATGGGAAAGAAAGGGAAGGATTAAACCACTCGTTGTGCACTCGCTGTGTTTAGTTTTTTTTTCTTTCTTCTTTGCACATTACTAAGCAATTACTTAGCAATGAAGCGTTTTATTGAAATTGTGCTCCAGTGATTAAATAAAAACAACCTTTTTCTACCCATTGACACCTTAATCATTTTGTTAGGTAAACTACACGCTTCACAATCACTGCTGCAATGTCCCAGTTTCCGCCCGGAACACTCTTTTATGGTTCTTATCGCTGTACTTGTTGGGGGACTGGTGTCAATTCGTCTAGAAGACTAACTAGTTTTTGCTATAGTTGGGGGTTCGTTTGCACCATGAGCATCATTGAGCAGTGTACAAAATTGTTCCTTTCACCTTCGAAGCTAATCTTCTATCGTCACCAAAAGGTTTCCGTTCACATCTAGTACAGGATGGTTTTTGCTTCTTCGCCCTACAATATCCTTTGTCATTTTGTACAGCTCCCGTGTATTACATGTTTCTGCAGCTCTTTCCGCGTTATCCGCAAATTTGTCTACCCAAGCCAAGCTCTTATTACGTCTCTAACATCTGTCCACAGTCTTATGAGCTGTTCTTTATACTCATTTTTTTAGATCAGTTTCCGATGAGCATCCCTCTAAGAATTGATTCTACCTTTTAATGTCCTGCTATTTGTGAGGTTTTCTCAGTTGTCCTGAGATCTTCAGCTCTAACGTTTTTAATGCAATTATTTGTTTTACAAAAATTAAAAACGTATGTACATATATAACAGTTATAAGTATAACATTAATTAATTGCGACCTTCTTACCCACCCTGATGGGCCAAAATTCCACATGAAAATTTTGTAGACTTCTTTCCCATTGATTGTTGATTTCTGACCCACTTAAGTGGGTAACTAAAAATTTGTTTTAACACGAAACCAATACACAAATTTGCCCGTAACACAAAATTGGTCGTAACTATTTGAAGCAAGCCTCCCCCCTTCTCCTCCGAAACAAGGACCTGGCTAATGCTAAGAGGGCAGGGAAAAAGAGCAATTGTGCAGGATGCACTTTTAAGGTTATAAAATAGAATTTTTTCAAAGCTCCTATCTTGTTAAAAGAGACATGTTTGGTTAGGTATAAAAGCCATTCCGTTAGTTTCAGTTATATTCAGAGATAATTTTTTACAATTTACAAAATACCCAAAAAGATATCAATATTTAATGAGGAAGTGTAGGTACCTATTAGGTACAATGATAATCATCATCAATTTTTAAACACTTACATTCCTGTTAGCAGCACTTTATCTTCCCTCAATATATTCTCGTACAAATAATCTCAGTACGGTTTGGATGCCTTTAAGCATTACAAAAATAAAACAAAAATCTCTATTTGATCAATTATTACGTACCTATGTTGGAACATAAACATGTATCAGAAACTTCTTATCGAACGCTTACGTAATACATATGTATAACCTATGACATATAAACCTACACAGGTACTCTTCGGTTTCCATTCCTTTAGCAGGGATAACCTGTCGAGATCAGTGCTATCGTTTCTGAAAAGTCCAAAGCAGTACATTCCAAAAAATTTTGCATAATTTTTGGACAAAAGCAATACGCATATAATTTTTTTTGTAATTCATATTTTTTTTTTGTTAATTCTTTCTTTATAACAAAAAATAAACTTAGATACGTATCTACTTTATCTATCAATAATTCTTTAAGTTTAATTGCTTAGTCTTATTTTTACAATATTTTTTTTATTAATTTTACTTCATTTTTATAAAATATGAACTTTTTTATAATAAAAATAAATATATGTTACGATACAAATATCGCAGTTGATTTCAATTCATATTTTTGCATAAGAATATTTTTTTATAAAGCTTCAACATAAAATTATATTTTCAATTCAGGTAAATAGTAATAATTTTGGAAGGCAAACAAATTTTATTGCCTTTTTACATTTAATTATTTGTATTTTGATAAAATTACTTTGGATGGAGCCCACTCCATAGCGCTGCTATGCCTTATTAATTCCTTTGCCATTAAAATTGAATTGACTGTGGATGTCAGTAAGGAGTTTCTTTTTTATCTTTTATCAAAGCTATTTACAAAAATATGCGCTCTGCACTCGCACTGCTATGTGGAAAGCATAAAATGGACCCAACAAATGTTTTTAAAAGGGGAAACATTGGAGCATTTAATGCGTTTTTTAAATTAAAGGTAGCGCTCCAAAAATCTTCAACTTTAAAATTTATACATATCATATTTTGATGTGAAAGAGCCCTCCATTCATCATCAAGGTCATCGACAAGTTCTTCTTGAATCAAATTTGGAAACAATTGTATAAGCGGGGTAAGGTTTGGGGATTTATTTTACGGATCAATTATTTGTACGGCTTCTAAAACAATAAATTCGAAAAAGCAATACAAGTGGCAATACAAAAAGGAAAATGCAGTAAAACAAAAAAAGTGTTCGGTACGGCAGTACGCACCAAGTTAAAGCAATACAAATATTGCTTTTGCAGTACGTTCGACAGCATTGGTCGAGACATTCCAATATATCACAAGGCAACCATCTAATTTATCGCACCTTTTCTCGTTCCTTCTGACGATGTTTGTGTATACCTACAGACAGCCCACATATTCAGACAATATAAAAGCTGCGCCCCTGGGCGAAATGTCGTTCCTTCGTACTCCTTCTCGGTGCGGTGCGTGACTTATCTATTCCGGAACTATCCCTACTACATTATTTGTTTTATTCGCCATTTTATCTGGGACTACAGCTACTTTGACATTTTCAGGATGACTGTGCTTGCCGCTCGCTGCGCTGCTCTGGCTGACTTGACGTCCTTTTTGGGTTTGGGTGAAATTTTATTCTTCAACTTTTATCTCTTCCAGGTTTTCCATTTAAAGCTTTCCATTTCTGCGACGCCATCGATAAGGATAACGAATTTTGTGTGTTTGATCTTCTCTCTTTTATAGACGATGGTTTTTGGTATGGTGTGGGTGTGGGAGTTCCTTGTCCGTGTCCTTTGCATTGTTCTTAAAAATACGTAATAAGCTTTTTAGATGCGGGACACACTCTTGATGGTGCGTAGAAACAAGGGGATTGTATTTTACTACTCTGTAACGGTGTCGTTCGAAGTTTATTAACGCTAACCATGATGCCTTACCACTGTTTATTTGAGTTTCAGAAGATAATTGCGTTTGAATTTCCTCTCAGCAAATTGCCCTATTATCTCCGAGGCAATTTGGCAGAAATTTTACTTTCAAGTTTCAAATATTCACGTTTGAAGAGAATTGTAGTCCTTTCCATTATAGTTACAGCCAGTCAGAAAAGCTAATATAATAAAGCTCTTAATAATATTAAATAGAAATTTAATCTTTGAAATACGTTTTATAATAATTTTAATAAGAGATGAGATTTTGCGTGATAAACCAATTAGTATCTAAATAAGACTTGGACTAGTCCAGTCATTTGGGCGAAAAAAAGGGGTTTGCCTGGAAAGATTTGGGGTAGTTTTGAAAACTTTTCATTTTTATAGATTTTGGGGTGCTCTTTCCAAATGTTCACTTTGCCAACTCGCACCTTTGCCGCTAACGCCACCATTCAAGGTTAAATGTCGAAAATATAAGTTTTTCGTATATAACTCTGAAACTGTAAATGCTATCGAACAGTATTTCATGCAAAAGTTGTAGATTTTGCGATTCCAAAGAAAAAAAGTTATGACAATTTTTTTCCTACGACTCACCGTTAAGAAGATATCGACATTTCAAAAAACGTAAAATGTCGAAATTACCAGTTTTTCACATATAACCCCTAAACGGTTCATATTTTTGTAAACATCTGAATGCAAGGTTTGTATACATTATGTAACACCCTATTAAAAAAAATTATTATATTTTTCTGACAAACAACCGTTTCAAAGATATAATTATTTTAAAATTTTGAAAAAATTCTAAATTTCTGGTGTTTCACGTTTTGCTCTTAAAGGACGAAGATGTCGAAAAAAACAATTTGTAGAACATAATATTCTCTAGAAAATAGTGTTGACACTTTTTTCCATGCAAGTAATAAGTCGCAAGATATTGGTACTTAAATAGCGCCAAATGTCAAAAAATAGGTTTTTTGCATATATCTTTTAAACGGCACGTTTTATCGAAAAGTTGCGAAAACAATATTTTAACATTATGTAACCCTATATAAGCTTGCATTTACAATTTTTTTTCTAGCAGACACAATTTGTATTATATAATTATTTCAACAATTAACAAAACCGCACAATACCGCTTTTTAGACCTTTTCTCTTAAATGACAAATTTTATGGAAACTATTTTGAACCTTTTTTGTAGATATTAGTATTCTCTAGAAGAAATATTATGATACTTTTTTACGTATATCACATCAGTTGCAAGATATTGTGACTTCAAAAATGGTAAAATTTCAAAAAAAGAATTTTTGAATGAAAAAAAAAATTAAAAAAAATATTGTCTAGAATAATGAAGTTATGAATATTATAAGTTATGAATACATAAATACAGAAATATGAAAAACATAATGTGAATAAATACAAAAAAGTTCCTTACAACATTTAAGTAGGTCAATAGTCTACGAGATGACGAATGTTTGTCATTTCTTTAAACATTGTTGATCCAGGGGCGTATACAGCTTTAGTTCTTGGGGGGGTCATGCCAAAAAAAATAACACAAACCAATATTTGTTAAAAGTCAAGTGCCTTATACTTTTTTTCTTCATATTTTACTGTGCGTAGCTATATAAAAGAAAAGGGAAACAATCTTAATTGACTATACTAAAGGGTTTTCCAATAGGGACGGGTTGATTTTGACAGCTCGTGGCGGCCATATTGTTTCTTTTACTTTCGGTCAAAATATCGTCTTTTAATCAGTTACTTAGCCTTAAGCCTGGTAGAGCTGTAATTTATATTATTCTATACATTAATGTAAAGTTTAATAAATTGTAATAATAATAATAATCAGTTACTACAGACATCATCATGGTGAGTTACAGCGTCGAGCAACACGTGCAAACGATGTTTTAGAGCAGTTAGAAGTTTATCCCAATTTTGGTCGAAAAATCATCTTTAGCGATGGGGCCCATCTTTGGATGAATGGGTACGTGAATAAGCAAAATTGCCGGATTTTGGACGATACTAATCCACGCGAGATTCACGAGGTGCCAATGCATCCAAATAAAGTTACTGTTTTGTGTGGATTTTGGGCTGGATGCCTGGAGGCGCATCGGTCCGTACTTCTTCGAAAATGATGCTGGCCAGGCCATCACCGTCAACGGCGATCGCTATAGGTCGATGACCACCAACTTCTTGTGGCCTAAATTGTATGATATGGACACTGAAGATATATGGTTTCAACAGGATGGCGCTACGTGCCACACAGCTTAAGACACAATCGATATTCTGCACGAGCGGTTTCATGGCATGGTTATCTCGCGCCGAGGCGACGTGAATTGGCCACCAAGATCGTGTGATTTGACCCCTTTGGACTTTTTCTTGTGGGGCTTTCTTAAGTCGCAGGTCTATGCGAATAAGCTGCAAACCACCGGGGCGGCCATTTGAACGATGATATATTACTATAATAGCGCTCTCAAAAAAAGATAAAACCTTATTGATATCTTGTTTTATTCAATTTTAAAATCGACCCGCCCTTAATGGGAAAACCTATAATACATTACCTTTGTTTAAAATAAGTTAAAATTATTTAAAATCGTTCATATCCTGGAAAAAGATATCGTACATTTACTCATTTAATTTCAAGACAGTTAGGAATCAAAAGTCGGCGGGAAATAGCAGACTACGAATGCAATACTAAATTTTCATTACGCCAAGTTAGGCAATTTCGTTGAAAATATATATTTCGAACTGCCAAAGCCAATTCAAAATGAAATGAGCTACCTATACAAAAAAATTAACAAATTTAAGACGAAAACATTTTTTTGGTATTTGCAAAGTTACCTCATTTTTTGTTCCAAAGAAAATTAAAATAAACAACTGAGTCGAACGAACCTTTATTAGCTGGACCAGTGACCGCGCTCTTCGTTTTTATTAATGACTATTACATTTTTTATTTCGGAGGGCCTCAGCAACAGCATACAGCAATCTCCAGTTGCCTGACCAAAAAAAATCAGTTTAGCTAGCCGTCAAAATACTGAGGTTTTTGGATGCGCTTGATCATTTGTTTGGAATTTTATTCAGAATTTATTTTAATCCTATCAAAGTTTTATTTCAGCGAATTGAAGATGCAGTAAAAATTAATAAAATATCATAGGCACTGTGCACTGTTTTCTGTTTCTTAATTTTAGTAAATAGATATAAATATTCACTACTGAAAATGAAAACAATAGCTCTAATTTTCAAAAATGACCACTTGTGTAAATTGCTCTTTTTACAATAGTGGAAAAACTAAAATACATTACATATTCGTATTATAATTGAATACAAAGATTCGTTTTCGTTGCGTTTCAAGAAAAGTGCGAACAAAGTTCACGAGTGATTTTGATATGCCTCTGACTTGAAAAAAAAATGTATGTCTCTAAGACTGCCATCGATGGAAAGGTGAAAGGCACCTTACAAAATAAATATGTACATCAAATATACCTAATCTTTCTTACCAGTAAGCCTTTCTAAAAATAATAATGGACAAAGTTGTTATATTCTACGAGCATAGTCGCTTTTCGTCAATAATTCCATCCAACTGGTCAAACGGTTCACCGCAAGGAGTTCCAAAAAATCTCCTTTACCATAGCTATTGGCTTTTGCATTATGGGATTCATAGGTTACTTTGTAAAAGTAATCCACATCCAAATCAATAACAGTATTTTTCGATCGTAAATGTTAAATAAGTGCAAACAAAATCCTTTCATAATAGGTTTTCATCATAGTTTTATATATTTATGTCTTTTATCGTTAACATTAATATTTTTTGGTTAGAATAACTATAAATCGAAAGTTATCACTTTTTTTGCTTTAAAAAAAATCTGTCATACAAACAAAACAATTTCGGTATGTGTGTTTAAAGATTTTATTTTCAGAAAAAAAAATATTCTTTTTTGAAAATCCTATTAGTTTTTACTTTACTGAGTGAAAATTTGGTAACAACTCCGCACTTTGATTTCTGTTTGGTTTAACAGGTTTTGGATGTCATCTCAAAACGGAAACTAGCCTATGCATATATTTTAAGATTTGAATGTATTATCATATGAGAAGTTTGTTGTTATGTAAGATTTGAAGTACTAGGAAGAAAATCAAAGTATCATCAATTGACTACAAAATAACGTACGTATTCCATTGCCATGAAAATTAAATTTCTTATTGAATTGAAGTTACCAACATTCAAATTCTCTATTGAATTCTAAATTAACAATCGAAAATCCTACTAGCTTTCTAAGTAACCAACTTTCTTTTGTTTTTCTATGTGGTTACTAAATAATTATTTCAGATCAACAGAATAATCTTGAGTTCTCGGAGGGGGACATGACCCCGTGACCCCCCCCCCTGTATACGCCGTTGTGTTGATCGGTATAATGTGGACACTGCTTTAGACAGAGATGAAGTAAGAAAGCAACGTTAAGGAAGAAAAGAAGAAGAAGATGAAGATAAATGAAGAACATGAAAGTTTAGTCTATTTCAAACGCACCCTGAGTTCTACCTCAAAGGTGGTGTGGAAATAAATGCACCCAAACGACAAACTTTCCTCATCTCGAAATCTCGTAAACTATTGGCCTACTTAATTGTTGTAAGGAACATTTTGTACTTATTCATGTTATGTTTTTCATATTTCTGTATTTAAAAATCATATTCATAATCATATTATATTCATAACTACATATTCTAGACAATATTTTTTTTTTATTAATTGAAAAATCCTGTTTTCGGAATTTGACCAGTCGCAATATCTTGGAACTGATGTGATGTACGTAAAAAAGTATACTAATAGTAAAAAGAGAATACTAATATCTACAAAATTATAGGTTCAAAATAGTTTCCATAAAATTCGACATTTAAGAGAAAAGGCCTAAAAGCCGGTATTTTCGACTTTTTGTGATTTCTTGTTAAAATTTTGTTTATACAACTTTTCGATAAAACGTGCCGTTTCTTGCGACTTATGACTTGCCTGGAAAAAAGTGTCAACACTATTTTCTAGAGAATATAATGCACTACAAATTGAGTCTTAGTTTTTTTTCGATAACTTCGTCATTTAAGAGCAAAACGTGAAACACCAGAAATTTAGAATTTTTGTCAACGGTTGTTTGTCAGAAAAAGATAATAATTTTTTTTTATAGAGGGTTACATAATGTACAAACCTTACATTCAGATGTTTACAAAAATATGAACCGTTTAGGAGTTATACGTGAAAAACGGGTATTTTTGACATTTTTCGATTTTTGAAATGTCGATATCTTCTTAACGGTGAGCGGCAAACGTGCGATGTGGCAAAGTGACCGTTCAAATTCGGTAAACATTCCTGTCGACAAGTACACACACAGGAATGGTTGCGAGATGTAAGTCACTAGGCCCTGGCTGTTGCGCCACCCAATTTATTTAATTATGCTTTATGTTTTGAGATGAAAGTGTAAAATTTAATTTCAGGTCAAGTGGCCTAAGCTTGAGAGCTATTGGTAGAATAATTTTAAGATCGGATCGCGTGTCCGAAATTTCTTACAAGATCGCTTACAAGATTTCGGCGGAGGCAATTGTATGGTTTGAGTGGCTTTCTGCGACCGTGGTAAGGTTGCACTTGCCGCCACCACTACAAATACAATGATAAACAGTACAGCCTAAACCCAGATGCTCTCAAGACAATTTGGTACACTACTTAAGACAATTTCGTCGAATTAAGCATGTCTTTCAGCAAGTCAAAGTCGTCAAAGTTTGGAGTGGTTTCAATCTCATAATTTTTTTTTTTTTTTTTTTTTTTTTTTTTTTATATTCCACGCGCGCAAAAGGGGTTATGGCTACCCTTAAAATGTTTTTAACACAGCACGAGCGATTAGGTAAGTAGGAGAGGATTTAGAAGGAGATACCGATGCACATTGGTTTTGAACGTTTGCACATCGAAATGGGAGGGGAAAGTCGAGTCAGGTAAAGCATTCCACAATGGTGTGGTGCGACTGAAGAAAGAATCTCTGTACATTACAGTACGTCCGAAGTTGGGCTCGAGGGTGAACTGATGGGCATTCCTAGAAGCGCGAGTATTACGGTTGAATTTTTTAAGGGGGCGAATGCAACTGGCTATTTCACTAGAACACTGATTATAATAATAGCGATAAAATAGAGAAAGACACGAAACATTACGGCGGTGTTCGAGAGATGTAATTGTTTCTGTTATAGATCTTTCGCCTATCATTTTTAAAGCTCTCTTTTGAATTCTGTCCAACAAACTCAAGTGAGTTCTTGGAGCTCCTGCCCAAACATGAGAATTATACTCAAGTTTTGGACGAATAAAGGCTTTGTAGATCACAGCCAGATCAGAAGGGGAAAAAAACTTCTTGCATCTACGGAGAAAACCTAAACACTTAGCAGCGTTTTTGGCGACATCAAATATGTGGTCATTCCACAAAATGTGGTCTGTGACACACATACCGAGAACTGAGAGCTGTTCGGTTTCCTCGATGCAAGTGCCGTCCATGGATAGCGGCATTGGGGGTGGGTTTCGCTTTAACGACAGGAGACAACATTGAGTTTTAGAAGCATTAAATTCTACGCGGTTTTTGATTCCCCATTGGACAATGCTGTCGAGATCAGAATTTAGTGAGCTTATCATACGCTGCCGTTCAAGTTCCACATCCGAAGGACATGGATGAGAATCTGTAAACGAATATGAGAAACTGAGGGTACTATCGTCAGCAAAACAGTTTAATGGATTAGAAGTTTCAGACAAAAGATCATTTATAAAAATAAGGAAGAGAGTCGGAGACAAAACGGAGCCCTGGGGCACACCAGCATTTATTTTGTGAATTTCAGACTTGAAACCGTCCAATACAACTTGTATTGATCGGTCCGAAAGGTAATTTCTAATCCAACGAAGAAGAGATTAATCGAAACCAAATGCGCGCATTTTCGATAAGAGAGCTTGGTGCCAAACTCTATCAAACGCCTTAGAAATATCAAGCGCAATAATCTTACTTTCGCCAAAGCGATGTAAAGATTTGTTCCACTGTTCGGTGAGATATACCATCAGATCACCAGTGGACCTATTGCTACGAAATCCGTACTGCCGGTCATTAAGAAGCTTTCGTTCCTCGAGATATTTCTTGAGCTGGAAATTAATCAGCGTTTCCATGACCTTGGAAAGAAGGGACGTAAGTGCAATTGGCCTATAGTTAGAGGGTGAAGAAGATACGCCTTTTTTAGGGACAGGCTGGACAAATGCTGTTTTCCATCCACTCGGATAGAGACCACAGTAGAGTAGGACAGATGGAAAAGCTTACGCAGTGGTTTTGCCAGTGTTGAAGAACACCTCTTCAGAACAATGGGAGGGATACTATCCGGGCCAGCGGATTTGTGTACATCGAGATCCTTTAGAACTCTAGCAACTGCACGAGTGCGAAAGGAGATTTGTCCCATAAAATCATTTACGCTCTCAAGTACAGGAGTAGTCATAACACTTTCTGGCAGCGTCGAATTAACAGCAAATTGTGCTGCAAGCAAATTGGCTTTATCTTGCGAGCTGACAAAAGGAGTATCATTGAAGACGAGCGTTGGAACCGAGGACGAGGTGGTATTTCGTATGTTTTTTACAAATGACCAAAAATTTTTACTACCTTTGGGACATTGTAGTATTTTTTGTCGTAATTTTTGATCATGTAAAAAATTGGACAGATGGAAAAGCTTACGCAGTGGTTTTGCCAGCGTTGAAGAACACCTCTTCAGAACAATGGGAGGGATACTATCCGGGCCAGCGGATTTGTGTACATCGAGATCCTTTAGAACTCTAGCAACTGCACGAGTGCGAAAGGAGATTTGTCCCATAAAATCATTTACGCTCTCAAGTACAGGAGGAGTCATAACACTTTCTGGCAGCGTCGAATTAACAGCAAATTGTGCTGCAAGCAAATTGGCTTTATCTTGCGAGCTGACAAAAGGAGTATCATTGAAGACGAGCGTTGGAACCGAGGACGAGGTGGTATTTCGTATGTTTTTTACAAATGACCAAAAATTTTTACTACCTTTGGGACATTGTAGTATTTTTTGTCGTAATTTTTGATCATGTAAAAATTTGGACCGATGGAAAAGCTTACGCAGTGGTTTTGCCAGCGTTGAAGAACACCTCTTCAGAACAATGGGAGGGATACCATCCGGGCCAGCGGATTTGTGTACATCGAGATCCTTTAGAACTCTAGCAACTGCACGAGTGCGAAAGAAGATTTGTCCCTTAAAATCATTTACGCTCTCAAGTACAGGAGGAGTCATAACACTTTCTGGCAGCGTCGAATTAACAGCAAATTGTGCTGCAAGCAAATTGGCTTTATCTTGCGAGCTGACAAAAGGAGTATCATTGAAGACGAGCGTTGGAACCGAGGACGAGGTGGTATTTCGTATGTTTTTTACAAATGACCAAAAAGTTTTACTACCTTTGGGACATTGTAGTATTTTTTGTCGTAATTTTTGATCATGTAAAAATTTGGTTCTTCGAATATGAACGTTAAGGTTAGACCGCACATAACAGCAGCGGAACTACACTTCACGACGCGGCAAAACATTATTTGTATGAAATTTGTATGAGCTATATCGCACTAAGCGGCAACTGAACTTCATACAATTTCATACAAATTATTTTGAATCGCAGTTCCGCTGCCGTGCAGTTCCGCCTAGTGCGGTCTAACCTTTACAGGTCTTTCTAGCTTGTTGAAACTTTTTCCGGTTTTCCTCAGTAGGGTTGGCTTTATAACATCGGAAGCTTACTTCTCTAACCCTAATAACCTCTTTACAGCTCGAATCAAACCATGAGTTTTCTTTGGGTTTGATAGATTTCACCCTATTCGGGATAAAATTTCTCATTCCACAAAGAATCAAGTTTGTAATCATATCTGCACTGGCGTCAACATCACTATCGAGGAAGCATAGTGACCAGTTAAAGCTCTTGAAGAAATTATTGAGACCGTCCCAGTTGGCTTTTTCGTATTGCCAAACGGTTCTCTTTGGGATTTTTTCTTTAACTGTGATTTGGTGGCACGAGAAATTCGCAGATATGACACAATGGTCTGATGAGCCTAGAGGAGATAATACACTAATAGTGTGTTTATTCGGGTCAGAGGTAAGGAACAAGTCTAGAGTGTTGACGATTTGACCTGCAACGTCAGGAATCTGAGTAGGCTCGTCAACAAGCTGAGTCAGGTGGTTTAACTCAGCAAAAATCTCAACATACCTTCCTTCGGGTGTTGTCTGACCAGAATAGCGTAGCCACGAAGAATTGTGTACATTAAAATCACCCGTAACAACGATTTCACTGTGCGGATAATGGGAAACAATTCTCAGGATTGAATCGGACAGTGCATCGAATTCGTTAGAAGTCGAATTACTATCCAAACTTGGGCTACGATAAATGAAACATGTATGTATGATGTGCTTATTGACGGTGAATTTTAACCACATGAAGTTAAAGTTTGTATTTAAACAAGGGCCATATTGTGGTTGAAGCTGATAAGCCACATCATTTCGTACATATATTGCGAGACCGTGGTGTAGGAAAAATAAAGGCACTAAGCTATAACCAGGTAGGCTAAATTCGGAGTAATCAGAATTTTCACCTACCTGGGTTTCACTTAATGCCAAGACTGCTGGCCTGTTTTTTACAGTATGTACGTACACAGCACAGAAATTCTTTCTCAGGCCCCGAATGTTACTAATATCGACCCTAAATTCACCTACCATTTCGAAAAAACAAACGCTAAAAACCAAATCAGACAGTTATCTATGCTGATATTGAGTTTGGGCCCCAATAAAACTCTACCAGTGTTATGCCTTAGTAGTATGTATTGATCCGCCCCTGGAAACCCAAAACCAATATTAGCAATTTGTCTGATTTACTTAGACTCAATCAATTACATACATTATATGAGATGAGCCACACATTGTATGTAATGACTAAGCCGAAAGCAATGTGAATGATGAGGGAAGGAGAGATAAGGAAAAATTTACCGCTTGCTGATTTTAATCATAATATTAATTTAATGGAAAAAAACCTGTCAAGAGTTTGCTTATTTAGTTTGAAACTATAACTGAATCACCAAGTTTTGAAAAAAACTTGAATCTGTTGCAAGGTTCTACAAATAATAAAACAAAACTGTGCAAGCGGAATTTTCAAAAATAGAATTATTTTGAAAACAAAGGAGAATGGTCAAAGTGGTCTACCTACTCAACAGTAATGTGTCATACCCATACGTCGTCGTTGAAAAGGTTATGACGAGTACGTACCTATGTATTTACATGCATTTGATTTTTTGTCAAATATTTATATTTTTTTTTCTTCATAATAGTAGTTTTATTTCCATAGTTGAAGGTAGCCTTATTGCTAATTTAAGCTTGAACCCACAGGGCGTTGAAAGCTTCAAAAAAAGGCTAGTAATCGCTTTCGACGTTCCCCGTTCCAACGTATGATGCTTTGATTGCATTGATCACCCCAATTAAATCTAGAAACACACATTAAATTGATTACAGCCGATATTATCGTAATACGATCAGTAACTGCGTGATTGGTCGTAATTTATGCGATCTAAAAGAGTACAAATAAGTAACCTGACATTTATTAAACATACAAAATTTAATCATGTAGTCTAAGAGCCCACATCAAATTTAGGGATGTGAAAGTGAACCAAAAAAAGTATGTTAGTTGAAAGGTGTGATAATGCTTATGAAAGAAATGTAAGTCTTGCTGGAGGCGGCTTAAGATTCGTTCTAGTATTTTGAAGCCCAAAAAAAAATAAACCTTGAGGATGATTGTATGAACCAAAACATTTTTTATCCATCCCAGAAAATATTACCTAATTACGTGAAATTTTGAAAAAAAGTATTTGGAACATTTATTTTAATTTTTTTTTTTTCAAAATTTTGAGTTTGAAAAATAATATTTCAAAAACTGTTCACTAAAAGAACTATATTTAAGAAGGAAATGATAGAAGGGACTTCTGACTTAACATACGAAAATAAAAGGGCGTTTTAATTCTTACCGTTGTTTTTTAATAATTTTGTTACCCATTCTTTTTCGGGTCTGGCAGGGTAAATACCACCCCAATCGGTCTTGGACATACGGATCTGCAATCAGGGACTCAATACCTTGGGATGGATACAAAATGTTTTAGTCCATACAACCATCCTCAAAGTTGATTTTTACGGTTTTTCAAATGGGCTGGCAGGGTAAATGCCACCTCCAATCGGTCTTGGATATACGGATCTGTAATCAGGGGCTCAATACCTAGGGATGCATACAAAATGTTTTAGTTCATACAATCATCCTCAAAGTTGATTTTTTAGGTTTTCAAAATGCTATAACGCATCTTAAGCCGCCTCCAGGGACTGCAAGACTTGCATTTCTTTCATAAGCATTACCACACCTTTCGACGGATATACTTTTTTTTCGGTACACTTTCACACCCCTAAATTTGCTGTGGGCTCTTGGTAGTAGCCGGTAGCGTAATGGTTAGTGCGTTCGACTGTCACGCTGGAGGTCTGGGATCGCTTCCCAGCCTTGTCGACTTAAAAAACTAAAAAGTTGTTTTTCAGGGCTACTGCCTCTTGCGAGGAATTGACAAATCCTCCAAGAGTATCACTTGTCACGAATAAGTGCTTCTCGTCTAGCCGTTCGGATTCGGCATACAATTGTAGGTCCCTTCCATTCCTGTCTAAAGGCGCACACAGGAATGGTTGCGAGTTGTTAGTCACTAGGCCCTGGTTCTTCATGAGCCGTTGTGCCACCCGATTTATTTTATTTATTCTCGGTCTAATTTAACAATATGTCTAAACGTCTTTTCGTCGTATTTGAGACCCGAAACCATAAATGATAGTCGCATTCATAGATTTAACATGATTTTCCTCCTCTGGATCATCTTTGCTGCTTGAAGATGATCATGGCCAAATCTAGGTCTGTGTAGTTTGGCAGGGCAACTTTTACTTAGAGTAGCAGGAACAGTGCCGTAATTTGCCGATTTTTTTTTTTGCATTATGTTTGCAACTCTATTCCCTATTTTGGAGTTCATTAAACAGTGGGTGTAATTGAGTGACCTGCTAACTTCACTGGCACATGGTGTATTTTGTGAAAGAAGTGTGATAGAAATTTCCATTAAGGTTCCCAATTTTTAGTTTGTTTTGCATTTCAAGAATAGACTGAGTCAAAATTGTAAAGTCCTTAGTTTGAAAAGAAAATTCATACTGCCCTGCTAACTTCACAGTGAAGTTAGTACCAAATGTTTTTCAAATAAAGACTTCAAAATTTGGTCCCAGCCTATTCTTGAAATGCAAACAACCCGAAAATTTGTATCCTTAATGCAAGTTCCTAAAACACTTGATTCACGACATATGTACACTATGTGTCCTGATAACTTCACTGTTAAACAGTGCTTGCAACTAAGTATTCGACTGCCAAATCAAATAGCTTCAAATATTCACATGAAAAAGCACACAAATGAAGTATAATTCGAATAGATACGATTAACTCATATTTAACTTAAAATTTAGTAACAATTTGAAAATGGCTATGAATACGCTCCAATATTATTGGATTAATCTACATTAAATTCAATTCTCTCCAAAACAAAACTACTCAGTCGAAATGCATAGTACTTTCAAAACTTTAAATTTGATTTCCTCTGTGGCGGCTAAGCCAATAAAAACGGATATGTAAGGATACCAATTTTCAATTATGTACGTACTTTCTAGCGGAATCTATATGCACAAGCACAAGTGTATTTGAATATACATATTACACACTCAAATACTACAAGCCAGCACAAAGCTGAAAAGGTAAAGGCATGGGTTTATGTGGCAAATTCACTTCTACGACTGCCATCATTGTTAGTTCAATTTTTTTTTCTTTTTTATTATAATAAACTTCCAGGTGGATGCTCAATAAATGATGCCTAGGAAATTGCATTATTGAGCTTCTTGGCGGCCAGGTAACCATAGGAAAGCAATGACAAAATGTGAATTGAAAAAAAAAATAAAGTTATGGCTAAAACAGATGTGCAGCGAGTCTGCACGTATCTCTGCATGCAGAGCTGCACACGAAACACATGTGCATAGTTTCTGACATTCATGATGCATATTTTGTTAAACAAATACATGAAAGCACAGCGTTGCCGATGTCACACAATAGTGTTGGAATGAGATTTTCTTCGTTAGACGATGGTAGGGTGGCAACGCCGGCGTCATGGATTCTTAAACAAAAATCACCAACACAAACAAATTTTCTGAATGAATGGCAGGTGATGTCAATATGAGTAATGCCAAATAGCAATTATTTAGAAATTTTCGTTTTTCAGTTGTGGCTGCAATGAAACTAGGCAGCAAATTTAGAAATAGAGACATCGTGCAGCGCTGCGCTGCATGCAGACTTTGAGTGAAGCTGCTCCCATAAGAACCTGTGTAATTTAATTTCGCTGCATGGAAAAAGCTGCACATCTGTTTTAGGCATTAGAGAGCAAGTCCCTGCTTCAAATGGTATAGGTTCATCATATAACGCTATGGGTAGATAAGGTGACTATCTGATCTTTATTTTAAAGTAACCAATTATGAAAAGAAAAGAAAATTCCAATAAATTTTGTAAATGATTTGTTTTTATTTGTTTCTTTAGGGCAACAGTGTTTTTCTTCGAATAAAATAAAATGTTAACTTTACTTAAATATATCTTCAACATTTTAATGACGTCATCTTTTTAAACCGTCTTTTAACCGGCTTTCAATGTAGGTACAGTGACTGGTTCTAGGCAGTGTCGGATGCAGGGGAGTGGCTTTAGGGGCAAAAGTCACCCCCCCCCACAGTCAATTCCTAAAATAATTTGAGATATAGAAAGCAATACACTACAAAGTGTAGAGTCTTATATTCGTCTAAAATATTGTTAAGATGTGAAATTTGTTGGACAAAAATCGTGGTTGGGGCTGAACAATTTACATGCTATGTAACTTTTTTTCTAAGCCCTAAGGTTGGAACTAAAGCATGTAACGAATTGGACAAAAAACCGAGTGCGGGCTATGAATAATGGACATGTTTCATGCAACGACAATTTTCCGTAAAAACAATCCAGAAAATTGGAAAAAAAACAGCTTGGGACTAATAATGTCTGTGAAATTTGACAAAAACGTAATCAAGGTTAATCAACTAACTCCTTAAAAACTAACCTTATTCCAGAGAGCTTTTGGGGCTTAAGTCTAAGGACTGTCAAAGTCCAAATTTGGGGATAATGCTTGAAGATATAATTAATCGGGGCTTAACATTAACATGTCAAAAGCAACAACTGGGCTAAGAGAATTTTGGGGCTTAGTTTTCAAACTTGCTAAGGTCAAAGGCAATTGTACATACAAAACATTTTTGGACTAAGCAATTAAATACAAATTCTCTAGTCAAGGAGCCAAATTCCTAAAGCGTGAGAAACTCTGTGAACTCAGAAAAATCTTGCAGGTTTGAATATTTACATTCTCTATTAGACATTTTTTGAACAGGAATAGAAAGTGAAATTCATTCACACTTGCAGAAATAGGCCGTCCTGGTTATTTTTTAGAGCAGCTGTTTCTTTCTAATTCAAGAAAATGAGATCTCAGAGGACTGATACTGTCAAAGCACAAATGAGCGTTTGCCAGCAAGACCACTTAAAAATCATTTTTCTGAGCTAGGCAACTACAAACAGTTTTTAATTTTTTTCAAAAAGGCGAAGTTGAAAGCATACCTTCATCTAATTTAAACAAATAGTAATGTACATAATGTAGGTAGGTACCTGGTACCTCATCAATTATTAAGCAATATAAATAAACTAATTTGCTCGTGTGGTTTGAGGCTGTAACGTGGCTGAAAATTTAAGTGATAAAATTAGTTATACTACCATGTTTTGCTGATCAATTACATTGGCTTCTAGCTCCGCTAAAAATAATTCCCATGTTTAACACAATATCAATTCCAAATTCTTCTTATTGAACTTTATTAAAAAGAACAAAACACGGCTATTATTAAAGGAAAAGTGATAATGTCAGAATTCGTTTTCTGTTTCATATGTTTTTATATGAACCAATTGGATCTCCAAACTCCAATCCTCCCCCCACAGCCAAATCCAAGATCCGCTACTGGTTCTAGGCTATGGCAAAAGTTAAAGTTATCTCCCTAAAGGAGACTCTACAAACACAGTCGATTTTGCTAGTTCCGCTGCGGTCCATGAAGGTGAAGGCAGCAGTAGTTACGGATACCACGCTCACAATGAAGATTAAACCTATTAAGGGAAAAAGTTGAACACCCCGCATTAACAGAAGCGGCCTTCACGAGCACTATCACCCCCACCCATATGCTCGAAATACTACAAAATAGGATATCCGAAGCGAAGACTAAAGGAGATTGATGCCTCCAAAAATCCACTGAAGAAACCGGTGATACTACCAATTGACGCTCCTACGTTGGTCTTAACGATGGAAACCAATGTTTACATAACCAACAATAGATGAAGATCTAACAAAAAGCAAGTACCTACAGCAAATCCTAAAAAACAAGTACAAAAAATCCTGTTCTATTCTGTTCTAAACTTTTCGGAACATACTTAGAACAGAACAGAACATTTTCATTGAACAGCAAAAAGTTATACTTTTCTGTTCCAAACTATTTGGAACGGTGTCACTGAACAAATCTAATCATAACATAACAAGAAACAAACAATACCATTCCGACCATAGGTGCTGAGAACAGGTAATCGCCCGAATAAAGCGACTGGGGTAATCGTACTACAATTCGAAGTTCTGTCATCAGAAATTGACCTTTCGTAAGCTCTGTGCAGGGAAATGTTAGGTACCATAACAGCAGAGGCGATAGCAGGAATGAACATATAAAGTATCGTCACCACAAGAGGTTGTCCTCAGGGAGGGGTACTATCATCCTTGCTTGCATCGTAGTGGATGAACTGTTAGAAAATTTTACCTCCAAAGGCATACGAGTTATCGGCTTCCCCGATATCTTAATTACAGCCCTCGGGAATTTCGAAGAAACTCTATGTGATATACCTAGTTCCAAGAGGACTAATAATTACAAAGAAATGGTGTCTATCTGTAGGATTAAATATTAAGCTCCCAAAAATTGCGATTGTAACATTTACCAAGAATAGACTTCTACCACGCATGAAACCTATCCGCTGGCGAAGTAATTGAAAGAAGAGGGAGGTAAAATACCTAGAAATTACATTATATAGCAAACTCCTCTGGAATAAATAACCGTCGGGGAAGCTACAAATGTCCTTATGATATGCCAGAAACTTGCAGACAAATCTTGGCGTTGCAAGCCTACCATCCTCAGATAGATGTACACCATGATAGTAAGGCCCATCATTACCTATTGTGCGGTTGCTTGGCACAAACGAAACCACACTCAAATCTCTGAGCTCCTACTCTAAAAGCTGGTATGGGAATGTGACGGAAGGTTAAATGAACTCAGCAAATATAACACTGTCACACTCCACTGGGTGCCTGGCCACGTAGGTGTCCAAGGCAACGAAGAGGCAAAAATAGGTGCAACTACTCCCTTAACGGGGCCTGAACCATATAACGGAATACGAGAAAACGTCATAATAAACAAAATCAGAAAAGAAGAGGAGGTAATAAGATCCAAAACTTGGAAAGAAATCCCTAAGCTAAGACAGGCTAAATTATTACTTGGGAATTATAACCATAAAAGTTTTACAGACTGTATAAGCTTAAGTAATGGGTGATTTTTTAAGAGGTTTAGAACTTAAAAAAAAAAAAAACACAAAAAGTTCGAAAAAATGAATGAAATATTTATTTGAATCGATAGTTTGAACCTTGCAATTTAATGTTTAAAGATAATTTCATGCAAATGTTGACCGGGGCTGCGTCTCAGGTAGCCCATCCGCTGAGTCCAATTTTGGCATACTCTTTCACACATATCGGCCGGTATCTCACGAATGAATGCATGGATGTTGGCTTCCAGTGCGTCAATCGAAGCGGGCTTGTCCCTATAGACATTAGCCTTGACATACCCCCACAAAAAATAGTCTAATGGTGTCAAATCGCACGATCTAGGCGGCCAATTGACCGGCCCGAAACGTGAAATTAACTGTTCACCAAACTCGCCTCGCAATTGCGCCATTGTTTCGCGTGCTGTGTGGCATGTGGCACCGTCTTGTTGAAACCAAATATCATGCAAGTCAAGAACTTCCATTTCGGGCAAAAAAAAGTTTGTTATCATCGGTCGGTAGCGTTCACCATTGACAGTAACGCTGCGATTCGCATCATCTTTGAAGAAATATGGCCCAATAATGCCGCCGGCCCATAAACCGCACCAAACAGTGGCTTTTTCGGGATGCATTGGTAGCTGTTGCAATGCTTCTGGCTGATCTTCACTCCAAATGCGGCAATTTTGCTTATTTACGTACCCATTCAACCAAAAATGAGCCTCATCGCTGAACACAATTTTTCGATAAAAAAGCGGATCCTCGGCCAGCTTTCCAAGAGCCCATTCACCAAAAATTCGGCGTTGTGGTAGGTCGGCTGGCTTTAGTTCTTGCACCAGCTGTATCTTAAAAGGCTTTACGCCCAAATCCTTCCGCAAAATTTTCCACGTAGTGCTGTAACAAAGGACTAACTGCTGGGAACGGCGCCGAATCGACATTTCGCGGTCTTCTGTCACACTAGCTGATACGGCCGCAATATTTTCTTCACTACGCACAGTACGTAAACGTGTTGGTGGTTTAATGTCCAACAAAGTAAATTTGATGCGAAATTTGGTAACAATCTTCCGAATAGACTGCTCAGAAGGTCGAGAATGCCGACCATAAAATGGAAGCAGCGCGCGATGAACATTTCGAACCGAGCACGAATTTTGATAGTAAAATTCAATAATTTGCAAGCGTTGTTCATTTGTAAGACGATCCATGGTTAAATTGCAAACCAAACTGAAGCTGTTTGACAGTGACACAAGGTACTAAACACACGTCAGCTGTCAAAACCAGTGTTGCCAAAACAAACCAGCTAAAAAATCACCCGTTAGAAACAACCTAAGAATAATAACGTAACGCCTCACTGGACACAGAAAACTAAAAAGACACCTTAGTATCCTTGGCTTAGTAAAGTTGTGCCACATGCAGGTTCTGTGGCACTGTTGAGGAAACGCCGGACCATATTGTAGGCAGATGTAACACACTCATACATCAAAGAAAAAAGTACCTGGGACGCTACTAGGTAGGAGAGAGCAACTTACCATCTCATAAAATACTCCAATTCTTGAGAGGAATACATCTGGAGGAAGAGCTGTAAGATGAGCAGGCCTCATCCAGCTCTAGGTGGGGACACAATAGAGCTCAAGATCGCAGTGCAATAACCCTAAATTTTCTATTCATTCATTCAAGCTGTGGGTAATCGCCCAAATAAACAGCCTTTTTTGAAGACAAATCTCAAAGCGTGCATTGGTAAAAATGCATTATTTGGCATATACTTATATGAACTATCACTACAAGAGCTTGAACCAAAATAAATTCAATATTAAGTTTAAAAATAAATACGTAAAGTCTTGTTGGGTAAACCAAACAAGTGCAATAAAAAAAAGCACACAATATTCCGTATATGTATATAGGACTAGTGACCAACAAACACAACTTGCAATGCATTAATTAGACAAAGTAATGTTTCAAAATGTAAAGATGAGTGACGATTGACTGATGAATTTATTGTCGATAAACACGCTTTAGGTCGAGAATTTTGGTTTAGACGTCGAAAAGGTTCTCTTCTCCAATCTCCAAAGAAGGAGATTGTAATGAAGTATTTTATTTCTGCCTACAAAGAAAGATTTATTCATAAGACTTAATTCAATCATAGCAAACAAATAATTAAGATAACCACCGACCGACCGACGCCACTGTGTATTTACATAAAGAGCCTGAACGAATATAGACCTGAATAGGCCAACCGCAGTTCCTCCAACACGTATTACCGCCAAAAGAGCACAACAACAACATCAAATGATCACAGCGATGCCAACTGAGGTTTTTTAATGCCTTTTAGGCCTTTTTTCATTGCCTCAGGCTTTGAGGCTTATTTTTTTCCAAAAAGGCATTTTTTTTTGATTTCTTCTAGAAATACTAGATTTAATCTTAATGGAACAAATTTATTTTTAATTTTCTTAAATATTCTAAAAAAGATGTAGGAAAAAAGAATTAAAACTGTGTTATAAAAAGAGAGATGGTTCTAAAACTTTTCCTTTTCTTCAGAAACTAGTTTACTATATTCTTTGCCTGCTGCATTCCTCGGATACAGTTACTTACTTACTTTACTTTTGATGGCACTCACAGCCCAGGATGGGCTTCGGCCTCAACTAACAAGCCCCTCCAGTAAGCTCTGTCCCTAGCTAGCCGCTTCCAGTTGCGCCCACCGAGTGCTTTGATGTCGTCATTCACTTGATTGCGCCACCTGTTACGGATTCTTTCTCTGCTGCGTACCACATCGGGGTTGGATTCGAAGATCGTCAGGCAGGTGCGTTGCTGTCCATACGCTCCACGTGCCCCAGCCATCTCAGCCGCTGTATTTTCAGCTTTTTGACCAGGTCAACGTCGCTGTATAGCCCGTATAGCTCGTCGTTGAATCTTCTCCTCCATACTCCTTCGATACACACCGGACCGAAAATCACACGAAGAATCTTCCTCTCAAAGCACCCTAGCAGATTTTTATCCGAATCTTTCAGTGTCCATGCTTCTGACCCATAAAGCATGACCGGGATGATTAGGGTTTTGTATAAAGCCTCCTTGGTTCTCTGAGAGAGGGCCTTACTACTTAAATGCCTTCTTAGACCGAAGAAACAGCGGTTGGCAAGAGTAATTCTTCGCTTGATCTCTGCACTGATGTCATTCTGCGATGTAATAGTGGTGCCCAGGTAGACAAAGTCCTTGACAACTTCGAAGTTATATCTGTCAATCGTGATTTTTTGCCCGAGTCGACGATGTAGAGATTCCTCTCTCGATGACAGCATATACTTCGTCTTGTCCTCATTAACCGCCAATCCCATTCTAGCCGCCTCCGATTCAATGCTCGCAAATGCCCCTGCCACAGCTCGCTTCGTTCTGCCGACAATGTCTATGTCATCCGCATACGCAAGCAATTGAACGGACTTTTGATAGATTGTACCGCTGGTGTTGACATGTACGTTGCGTACAATGGCTTCAAGAACGATGTTGAATAGGTTGCATGATAACGCGTCGCCTTGCCTCAATCCTTTCTCAACACCAAAGGAATCGGTGGTGTTCTTACCAATTTTGACGGAGCAGCGAGATTTCTCCATCGTCATCCTGCACAGGCGGACGAGTTTGGCAGGGATGCCGAGACTCGACATGGCTCTGTATAATTCGTCCCTTTTCACGCTATCATACGCGACTTTAAAATCGATAAAAAGGTGGTGTGTATTGATCTGGAATTCCCGGGATTTTTCTAAAATCTGTCGGAGTGTGAACATTTAATCGACGGTTGACTTGCCTGGCCTAAAACCGCACTGATAAGGGCCGATCAGATCGTTGACAAAAGGTTTTAAGCGGTCACACAGGATGGCCGACAAGATTTTATAAGCGACGTTTAGGAGACTAATTCCTCTGTAGTTCGTACATTTCAGAATATCTCCCTTTTTATGGATGGGGCACACTATACCGAGGTTCCATTCATCGGGCATACTTTCCTCCGACCAAATTTTGCAGATGAGCTGGTGTATGCTCCTAGCCAATTCATCTCCCGCTGATTTAAATAGTTCGGCTTGAAAGCCATCCGCACCAGCAGCCTTGTACGACTTAAGTTTGGATATCTCCAGCCGCACTTCGGTTAGGTCGGATGGACGGAACTCTTGGCCATCATCGTCCAAGTTGAATGGAGCGTTCTGCCTGTTAGCGGCATCTTGGCTGTCTTCGCCATTCAGCAGTCTAGGGAAGTGTTCTTTCCAGATCCTCAGCACTGACTGTGTGTCTACTACCATATTCCCACTCTCATCTCGGCAGGCTTCCGTTCTAGCCTTGAATACTTGGGTGGATCGCTTCACCCTCTGATAAAATTTTCGAACATCTCCCCTACCGCTACAATCCTCAATAGACTCTACCGCCCGCTTCTCGTGCTCTCTCTTTTTCCTCCTGAGAAGTCGGCGTTCCTCTTTTCGTTTCAGCCCGTAGAGCTCCCGGGATACAGTTGTACGAATTTTTTCGTGCATTCATTTTAACAAAACGAAGATCAGCAACATATTAAAGACAAATATACATTTAGTGGAATTGTTCACGCGAAGACGCTTTTAAAAAATCGTAATTGCTACGAGTTTTAATTACAAGAAACCCGTATAACTTTATTTCAAAAATCTATGTATGATTTTAAGGATCAGGATGCGACGACCTTAATTAAAATTTAAAAATATATTTGTTTTTGACTTAATACCTATGCATCCAAACATCTTTTCTAAATTACTTAATAGTTCTTCAATAAGTTAAGAATTGGTTCTGTGATCTATTTATGTTTTTTTTTTTGTCTAATAAAGGAATGTTTCTTGTTGCAATTGTTTAAATTTAGATAATTCTTAAAAAACTAAAAAACAATATCCAGTGAGGCATTATTTCGTCGAAAAAGGCATTATTTGTTTTTTCAAATGAGGCATGATTTTGCCCAAACGGGTTGGCACTGTATCAAATGATTGCGAGCAACGATTTACGATTATACATTACGTGGAATAGGCCTGTTTCTTTCAGACTTTTTTTTGTTACACTGGTAAATGTATCTATTTTACATTCGGTAGGAATAAAGTTAACATTCACTACTAATATAATTCTTAATGAAAGGAAGCCAATATTGGACATGAAGAAATGATTCAAGAAAATAAAATACTAAAAAGTAAAATTATAAGTCGATAAACTGAAACCGTAGATCTTAAAACCACAGTACAACCGATAGTTGAAGGAACGAAACTGAAGTAAAATAAGCTGTAATTAAGAACCGATGATGATGAAATTCCGATACTAGATATTTTTCCCCACGCCAACAGAGGTAAGGGCAAAGGGTCTCAGTTCAAAGTTCAGATAAGCTGAACCATATTAATATTAAGCTGATTAAAAGCCGTGGTTGCTAGTGGAAACACTGTTTTAAAAGCCGGTTAAATAAAAGCCGTGATTGCCACTTGTCATTGGACAGGTTGTTTGATAGGCCTATTAAAAGCCGTGGTTGCCAGTGGAAACACATATTTGATAAGCCGTTTAAAAGACGTGGTAGTATGATACCCGTTACCAAAAAGTTGCCTTAATAGATCTCCTTTATATAATAAGTCCTTTATCATTGAATTCTAAATAAAAACAATTAATACTAATTTTAACTTTAATGCCTGTAAGACCTAAGGTCTTCCTTAAATGCAATTCAAAGAGGGTTTAAGCTTAGCTTAAATAAAACAGTTTAGTCTTATGAAATACTGTTAAACATTATGACTATGAAATAAGTATACAGCCTACTGCTCCATTGTAACAATATTAATTCAACTTAATTGGATTAAACACTTGAAAATTAATAACTGATGTTTTGAATAACCCTTTGAAATGATGCCATTTAAAAAGATGTTACCATAGAACTAAATTAAAATTTAACTAAACCAACTGTCGGGTAAGTCTTGTTTTACATCTTTATATTTCAGATTCAAATAACTTTTTATCGTTATTCGACTTCAATATATGTAAGGCGAGCTGGATATTAAATTTTCATCTTAAGTAAAAGGTTGGATTGTAAGCTTAAATGAAAATGATAACAAATACCACTGATATCATATATCCCGCAAGGCCACTCTTGGTTGGCCCCTAGGGAGTTTTCAATTTCGTGTTTCAAATTGAAAATAAATATTAGTAGTACAGGCAACGGGGAGTCAAATAAATGCAATCTGAAAAAAGTTTTGACGTCTGAAAAGTTTGAATGCAGTTTTGAACAGGGGTTGCTTCTTAGCATAAATCTTTATTTGCGGGAGTTTTGGTCTTGTGGTGCGTCCGCCAACTTGGAAATAAGAAACAAAATTAAGTTTTTTTTTTTAATTTTGAGTTTGAAAATTATTTTCACAAAAACTGTTTGCTCAAACAACTTGATTTAAAAAATTAATTTAAGAATAGGTTTTTGGCTTTCAAAAAAGCTATAGCATAATATTTTGAGTGTTGCCGTTGATTTTCAATAATTTTTTTATATTTTAAGAAATTTTTTTTAGAAAATTGCCCCTTCTGCCTAAACGGTGGGAAATAGACCACCCCTCGCTATACGATTTCTGTGTTATCTTAACTCAACCTACACGCCCTAGCCTTTTGTTACACCGTATACAAATCACATTGTATACAAATCAAATGTAAGACTAAGCCCGTAAGGCCTAATTTGTACTCGTTTTTCATTAATATCTTTTGAATTATCTATACCAGAAAAATAATTTTTGTACCGATTTGTAGGAAATTTAAATTGAAACAAAAAAGTATTCAATATTTTTGTATAAAAAAGCACAGGAAGTGAGAAAAACTCAAATTATCAAAAGAAGTCGTTTTTCCAAGATGGCGGTCGGCCCACAGGACCAAAAATCCCGTAAATCGAGATTTATGCTAAATAGCAACCCCTCTTCAAAACTGCATTCAAACTTTTCAGACGTCAAAACTTTTTTCAGATTTTTCCCCATTGCCTGTACTATAGGATATCCTCTCGAAGCTAGTAAAGACCCCTTTCACACAAGGAAACTGAGTTGCCGGCGATTTTTAGTTTCTAGGCGAGAAGGGCGTAGGTACTACAGCTAGAGAGCACCAATATGAAACAAAGAAAACCATCTTTGTTGTCTTTAAAAGATACTTTTAGCGATTTTATAATAGAGACGAAATTGCAAAGGATTCTCTGGAGGGAAATATCCCATCAGACGATGACGATGGCATCGAAGCTGAAAAAGAGAACTATACCAACCATATCATACATGGCAATAACCTCCTTCTACAACACTTCCTATAGTATAAAGATTTTTACTTTTCAATTTCATAATATTGGGGTTGGATATTGGATACCTATATTATTAGCTGTAGGTATATTTCAAATTACAACAACCACATAACTATTGATGCTGAAAATAAATTTTGTAAGGGAAATCATTAAAAAAAATGCGTGACTGTGTTTATCTTATCTCGTGGATAAAAAAGCTTTATTGTTTTAGAATATTGAAGCTCATTAAAATATTAAAAAGGAAGTAATGGAGCAAATAAAAAATTCAATAAATCACGATTAAGAAAAAATTATTTTTTAAGTCGTTAGAGAGGCGTTTATATATGTATCTACAAAACAAAACAACTAACTTTTTTGAAAAGATTTTCGAAATATCATTATTGTGTTGGTAATTGGTTGTATTTCAGTGATATCCATCAATGGTTGAATTAGAACTATAAAGGTTGGTCCAACGAAAACGCACGATGTTAATTGTAAATAAAACAAAAAGTTTTCAGAAAATTATCTTAATATTTTTATTTTGATAGAAGGATCTATGACAATAATGTGTGAAACAAAATATCGGCCAAATGCTCGCCACGGCTTCGATGGAACATATTTTCAATGACTCTGAGACATAATTGAGGTTCAATGTCGTTAATGTGCCGAATTATCTCACCCTTTAGCTCTTAAATTGTTCTTTGCTTATTGACGTACACTTTTTATTTTAAATAACCCCAAAGAAAGAAAAAAGTGTCAAATCACATGATCGTGGCGGCCAATTAACATTGCCACGACGACGCCGACGCCGACGTGAGATAACACGGCCATTGAATTTCTCGCGCAAAAGAGCCATTGTTTCGTTGGCTGTGTGGCAAGTGGCACCATCCTGTTGGAAGAACATATCGTCCAGGTCCATATCCTCAATTTCTGGCCACAAGAATTCCGTTATCATCTCGCGATAGCGAACATCATTCACGGTAACTGCTTTGCCGACCTCATTTTCGAAGAAGTACAGCCCGATGACGCCGCGCCGCACAGTGGTGCGCTTTGTATGGGAGAGCGAAAAAAAATCTATAAAATCTGAACTATAAAACGGAGAGCAACGAAATTTTGCACACATGTTTGGATTGCGGTAACACACATTTCTACAAAAATTTGGCCAGGTCCGTAGCCAGGGGGGGGGTCAAAGGGGGTATGGCCCACCCTGAAACAATGTATTTCATGGTTTTACTTTTTTTCTTAAAAAAGTGTAGACCTGTTTTATATTAATGATTGTCACCAAGTTCGATGACACTAAGTTATTTTACACAAAATCTATTAACAAAGGTACATAGGTACTGCCTTAGGATCTGCAAACTAAATTATTGTTTGAACTATGTATGAAACGGAGAGCAATGAAATTTTGCACATATGTTAAGATTGGGCTACCACACCTTTCGATAAAATTTGATTTAAAAAAAAATAAAAGGAAAAAAGTTATTGACATTTTTCAGAATTGTAGGGTTTATTGACTTTTATGAAAAAAAAATATTTATTTTTATTTTTTTTTTTTAAGCTAAATAATTAAATAAATTCATACCAATACTAGCATATATTAAATGTAGGAAATAAATAAATAAATAAGTACAAATACTAATAAATTACTTAATTATTTCAAGAGCTTATTTGAAGGAAGATGTTTTTTATTGGCTAAGGTCTTAAGTGAGTTATAAATAGATTGGATGATATCATGATCATGTTTCAGGTTATTGGTCATAAAAAGCAATACATTTAACAACAACAACTTATATATTGTTTGTTTTAATTTGGAGAAGTGACCTTTTTTGTTATAACTTTTTTCTACCTGTTCGCCTGATAAAAACAGTTAGATTAAAATATTAAGGTAAGCAATTTTGTAATAACTAACATATTTTTTTAAAATAACACCACAAAACATTGTTTTATTACGACATATTTCTAAGAAAAATAAGTTGGAAATTGGAAACATATTCAGGCAAGAAAAAGAGATTGAGCTTAAAACTGAATATCTCAGAGCTCTATGTAGACATTAATTTTATTTTATATTTTAAAGAAAGGCTACTAAAAATAAAATCCTGGTTGGTCTTGGTCCAATTATTATTACGCAAGAAATTATAACTTTTGTACCATTACCAAAGTCAAAACCATGTTTTTTAAATCTGATTCACTGAAACAAATTTGTACATAACGTTCCAGATCGGATCAGGACGAACAGTAGCGGATCTAGGATTGGGCTGTGGGGGGGGGGGGGCTTGGTAGATCCAGTTTGAGACATTAATGGCCAGTTTCACAAGTTAAACTACAATTGGTGTTTAAACTTAAGTTCAGCACTTGATTCGATTTCAAAGTAAACCTTGAACTTAGATAATTCTGTAGTTCTAGTTAAACGAATGTATGCTGCCATTTAAACTTCATAGCCTAAGAGCCGGCATCAAATTTTGGGAGTGGATTGATAACCAAAATATGAGTATGATGGTTTGTAGGTGCATATATCGCGGTATCAAAAACCACCGTCTCTCAGGTTTCTTTTTCAACCTTTTGCGGGGGTGGGGGTTCCAGTTTATTTGTCACAGATTTTCCAGTTTATATTGTCAGAGGTATTACCACTTCAATAAATTTAAAAAAAACATATTATGTGATGTTGTCATTAAGTCAAAACGTTATAATCTTGGCAATTCGACCAATAGAACTCAAAATATAAGCTTTTTAAGAGGACCTTATCGTCTTTTTCTTGGAGAATTATAAAACACAAAAAATCAACAAAACAAAGTCTCCAAAAAAATCGATTAAGGTTCGCTTAAAATATCTTGAGTTCTATTGGTCGGATTGTCAAGATTTTGACGTTTTGACTTAAAGAAAATGACAGAGCATCACATTATATATTTTGAAAATTTATTGAAGTGGTAATACCTATGAAAAAATAAACTGGAAAATCGCTATTTTCAAACTGCCACCCCCACTAAAGGCTGAAAAAGAAACCTGCCAGACGGTTGTTTTTGATACCGTGATATTTGCACCTACAAACCATTATACTCATATTTTGGTTAGCAATCCACTCCCAAAATTTGCTGTAGGCTCTTAGTCTATCAGTGCGGCGTTCAGAACACTTGATCGTTATAATCATTCTAAAATCTTATTGGTAACTGCCATTTTATAATAATAATAAATTATTATATTTCTTTCTATTTGAAATTATTTTTTTTTTTTGTTTTCGATTGACGAGGAAATTCGTTGTGAGAGTGAAAAGAGAAAAACGCTTCCCTTGAAGAACAAATTATTTTAACTATTGTGACGATGTTGATTTTATTTTATAGTTTATATATTTTTAGAATTTATACATAACTTATATAAAAAAGTTTTAGTTTAGGTTAAAGGTTTTTTTTTGTTAAAATCTACTGTTATATAAATAATTTAATTTTGGCATTCCCACTTTTCCTTTTAGAATAGCCTTGTTTTTTGTGCATTTATATCAGCTTCTATCCCCGGTTTAAAATGATTTCAATATTACATACAATAACATCTGTAGTAGTTAACATTTAAAATATTTTTAAGTGGAGATAGAAAAAAAATGTATATACCTTCAATTTTCAGCCACGTCAAGCTTTAAACTACCAGAAGAAAAAATCTGTCAGTAAATTTGTACGTCAGTCTAGAGGGACTGCAAATATTCACACGCATGATTTTCTGAGTGCCCAGAGAAAACTCAGATTTTGATTTGTTGTTCCCAAATTCTTCACGGGTCTTAGCCCCAATTTCGTTTTTTTTGCAAAGTTAGCGAAGTTCTTAGGGTGAATTATTTTTTCATTTGGCATGTTAATTGTTAAGCCCCGACCCCGTTGTTTCAATTATCTCTTTAAGCTTTAGCCCCAACTTGGACTGGACAGTCCCTTGAGTCAAGCGCAAACATTTTCTGGAATAAGGTAAGTTTTAAAGGAATTATTTGCTTAGCCCCGACCACGTTTTTTTGTCCAATTCTTGTCAAGCCCTATTCGCGAGATGTTTTTTTTCGTCCCAATTTTCTGTCAATTATCCCCGAACTTGTTTTTTTGTACAATTCCCTTCAGAATTCAGCCCCAACCTAATTAATTTGGGGCTTAGAAAAAGAATACGTAGCATATAAATTGCGTAGCCCCAGCCTCGTCATTTTTTCTGACTCCTGATTCTGATTTCTATTTTTCAATCATTTTTAAGAACCGCCTGTAGGGGGGTTTTAGCCCCTATAGCCACCCCCCTGGATCCGCCACTGAGGACGGATACAATTCTTTCAAAAATAGTTAGCTGAGTACTGTAGCTTTCCAAAAATGGTAACCACTAGGCGTAGCTTAATGGAGCTAAAACTGTAGCTCAAGGAAAAGAACATTAAAATTTTAATTCCAGTGCAATCGGCCATGACCCAAAAAAAAATATATACATATATATATTTTTTATTTTATTTTTTTTTTATTTTGGAAGCTAAATTGTCATATTATTTATTAAAGAAATTAATTTTATCCAAACAGTTAAAAAACCCGACTTTTCATGCCAAACATTTATTGCAAGAAAATGCATGAATTTCAAAACTAAAAGAAAGGGTAGTTTTAGAGCGCTCTATCTCGCATGTTCCTTGACAAAAATTTCCCAAATTTTGGGAAAACATAGAACAGTTATATATCTATACAAGTATAAACGAAAAAACTCCATATTACGAATTTCATTTTTGGATTTTTTTTCCGCAAACGCACCACTGTGCGCCGCCCTCCAGCCCATAAACCGAAGATTATTTTCACGAAATGCATTTTGATTTGAACACCCGCTTTCGTAAAAGGTTTCAACAATCTTAACGCGCTGCTCAATTGTGTACCTCTCCATGGTTGAATTTGTCAAACACTGAAACAAAGAAATGTCAAATTAAGTTGGGCAAAAAACTTGACGTTAAGGCGTGACTCACAATTAACATCCTGCAATTATGTATGAATGTTTAAATGTTCAACAACCGCTGGGCTACCACCATTGTATTTGGCTGGAATTATTGCAATTTCATGGCTGCCACACCAATCACCAGATTCCTTATTAGTGGTGCTTAGTCTTTATGTTCAATTTTAATTTATAAATTATTAGTGCCGTCAATTGGAATAGAACCTAGACCAGCCACCTCTGAAGCCTATGCACTACGCATTGCGCCACCGAGGTCACCTGATCATGCACATCCAATGTAGGGTTTTTGTCTTTTATAAATTGCATATTGAGACAACAAGCATTTTTACTAGCCGCACACTACACTGCATTATGGTTGGACCACCCATTGTAACAGTCAGCTGTTCACAGAACATTCATCTTTATGGACGAGGCCCATTTTTCGTTGGATGGGACGTCAATAAGAAGAAAAATACCAGATTTAGGACGATAAAAGTAAAATTAAGGTCCAGTCACTGCTTGGTGTAGATTTTGTGTCGGTGGCATCATCCATCCGTGTTTCTTTGAAAATGACGCAAGAATGGTATTAACATGGCCATCAACGGAGAACTTTACCGAACGAAGATAACCAGTTTATATTTGCCCAAATTGGATGATATGCGTATATGGACGTCATGTGGTTTCAATAGGATGGAGCTACGTGCCAGGACCAAAGGATACAAACCTAGAAGAGAAGCCTGCCGAGATGAGAGTAGTAGTTGCACAGCCAGTACTGAGGATCTGGAAAGAATACATCTCTAGGCTGATTTACGGCGAAGACAGCCAAGATATCGCTACTAGACACAAAATTCCATTCAACTTGGACGATGATGGCCTACAATTACAGTTCCGCCCACCTAACCTTACCGAAGTGCGACTGGCGATATTCAAACCTAAGTCGCACAAGGCTGCTGGTGCGGATGGCTTACCAGCAGAACTATTCAAATCGGTGGGAGGAGAGTTGGTAAGGACTATATACCAACTCATCTGCAAAATTTGGTCGGATGAAAGTATGCCCGATGAATGGAACCTCGGTATAGTGTGCCCCAAAACCAAGTCAACCGTCGATCAAATGTTCAAACTCCGACAGATTTAGAAAAAAAACAGGAATTTCAGATCGAAACACACCACCTTCTTATCGATTTTAAATCACTTATGATAGCGTGAATAGGGACGAATAACACGAAGCCATGTCATATCTCAGTATCCCTGCCAAACTCATCCGCTTGTGAAGGATGGCGATGGAGAAATCTCGATACTTCGTCAAAATCGGTGAGAACACCATCACCACTTTTGGTGTTGCAAAATGTCTGCGGCAAGGCGACGTAGAAGTCAACACCAGCGGTACAATTTATCAAAACGAAGCGAAATGTGACTGGCGTATTTGCGAGTATCGAATCGAGGCGGCTAAAATGGGATTGTTGGTTAATGAGACAAGACAAAGTATATGCTGTTGTCGAGATCGGGATCTCAACATCATCGACTTTACCTTCCTGGGCTACACTGTTAACTCGCAAAATGACATCAGTGCAGAGATAAATGAAGAAATTATCCTGTCAACCGCTTTTTCTTCGGTCTAATAACACATTTAGTTATAGAAATGCCCTCTGTCAGAGAACCTGCTCCTACTCTATGGGGCCGAATTATAGTTTATAGACATTGAACAATCAGATAAAAGTCTCGAAGGAGTGTAGATGAGAAGATTCAACGACGAGCTTAACAGGCTACACAGCGACATCAATCTGATCAAAAAGGTGAAAATACAGCGGCTGAGATGGCTTGGACCCACCGAGCGTATGGGCAACAACGGCCCTGCCCGACGAGTCTTCGAATCCTACCCCATGGTGTACGCAGCAGAGGAAGAACCCATAAAAGGTGGCGCGCACAAGTGGGGAACGACCTTAACCAACTTGGTGTGCGCAACTGGAAGCGGCTTGCTAGAGACAGAGCTGGCTGGAAGGACTTGTTGGTTGAGGAAGCCGTCCTCCATCCTGGATTTTAAGCGCCATCTTAAGTAATGTACGTACTACGTGCCAGGCGCAGGGAAATGAACTAAATCAAGATAAGGGAATAGGTTCCGACTTTTGTGAAGTTGATTTAATTTCCAGGGGAATTTAATGGAAGTTCCCATAAGTGGGCATTTTTGAGTTAACTTTACCAAAAAGTTTAAATTCCCACCACATCGGGTAGGAGGAACTAAGCACCTCAGTGGACTTTTAGCCCAGTCAACGAAGGCTCAAATTGATAAAATAAATGCAAAAAATAGTGCTCTCTGGATTATTTTTTGTATATGGTAGGGGATACCCGCAGGTAAAATATATACGAAGTCCCCAGCCTAGGGCCGCGAGCTAAGCTCAGGAGGGGGGTTAAAGGTACCCCTTTTTAGATTTTCGTGAATATTGGCACAACCTAGCATGTTAGTGCAAAAGTTTATACTACATAATTAGAGAAAAATAAATTGTCTATAAAAAAAATTATGTTCATATTTTCGGTAGGGTCAACAAATCTGAAAAAACTGTTATTGTCTTAGATATTGAATGTTTTCTGACCAATTTTCTTGGAAAAAAACAAAAAAGGTAAATACACATTCATTGAATGTTATTTCACCATGTAATGAGGCTGCGAGTGGAGTTATAATTTCCTTTTTTTTCTATACATCTGAAACTATACGAAAAAGTTGATGTATACTAAACTAGGCAAAATTTAATTAACAAAAGTTGTTTTCATACGGTGCCAAAAACTGATAACGTTTTTTTTTTAAAGGAACATAATACAATTTTTTTTTGCCATAAAAGGGGTTTCTTTCTCCCCCCTTTAGAGAGGAGGGGCATTTAAAAAAAAAAAATATTAACAAACAACGGTAACACTTAGGTACAACAAAATTATTATTATTATTAAATTAAAAAAACAAAAAATTGAAAATTTATTTTTTGATTTTTGTTTTCTTAATTGGAAAATAAGAGCTGAATTGGCTTTCATCATTCACTACCACACACACTATCACACTACCCCTAATAGCTCTTTATTGAAAACTGAAAACTAGTTTTTGAGAAAATTGAAAGTTGCGATAGTTTTGTTGATGTTTTTTTTATAATTTTTGTTATTATTAATGTGTGTAGTATGTGATAGTAGTGTTACTTTGAGCTTAAGTTAAAGAATGAATAAATTCTTTGAACCTGTAAAGCAAGCCACCCAAGATACTGTGTGAGTGGTAGAGCTGACCCTAAGGTACAACATACATACTCAAAGTCCCCAGCCCAGGGCCACAAGCTTTGGGCAGGAGGGGGGGGAAAATTACTCCTTTTGTAGTTTTTCTTCAATCTTTGGACAAATAAACGTAATAAAGTCAAAGTCTGTATCGCAAAACGAAATCAAAAACGGGATGAAAGAAGAGATAAAACTCTGCTCCGCTGTTGGAGTTTCAATTTGTTTGTTTAATTTATGTGATACAGTGCTTATGTTTAAATAAAATATACTTTTTCCTTAAAGCTAAGTATTTAGATAAATTACCGAAAATTGATTGTAGGTTTATAGGCCAATGTCCAAGGATCATATAAAGTGGAAATTAAGCAGTGGCTCCAACCTATATTAGACAAAGACGAGAAGTTTTTAGCTACTAAATGGGGATGAGCCAAGAGTTGAGATGGCTTCCTCATCGCACTTATGTACTACCACTGACCCAATAGCTCCGGAAAAAATTATAAATAATATTTTTTGTGGCTGTACAACAGGGTGCGGACGATGTTGCGGCTGTCAAAAAGCAGGCATTTCCTGATCAATTCTTTGCGGCACTTGCCATGGTGCTTGCACGAATGGCCCTCCTGTACAGGACATGCAGGAGGACTCAGAAGACCTTTACAGTGATGACGACATGAGTGATGGAAATTGCAATAATCATGATGATCATAATGATAATGTGTTTTAATTTAAGAGTTGCTCCTAGAAAAAAAATATACATAACTTTTATATATGAGTGTTTTTTATAATACAAATTCTATATACTACTGAAATACATCAGCCAAGTAGAAGACTTAGCATTATTTAATTGGACTTGTTGAATTATTGATTCAATATAGCTTTTCAAAAAAACACTCATATGTTAACAATGCCAGGCCACGGGTAACAAAATTTCCAACAATTCTTGATTAGAAATTCTAATTGGGTTGGATATAGTTCACATTCGATTTTCGCTGTAAAATTGATGTAAGCTGGACTGAACTTAATAAAAATTGCGTCTTGACAAGGCCCTCACTGTCAACTGAAGAGTCCAAGTGAGAACGCCGGGACGAAACGCCAATTTTTATGGACTAAAGGCCGTTAAAAGCTATATTGAATCATAACTTTTATATGTAGGGAAATTTATTTTCTTCATCTTTTTTTTTTTAATAATAATAATTTTAACTATATGCCTGTAATACCTCAGGTCTTTTATACAAACTTTGCCTTTATTACGTTTAGTTGTCCAAAGATTGAAGAAAAACTACAGAATGGGACATTTACCCCCTCCTGCCTAAAGCTTGCAGCCCTGGGCTGGGGACTTTGAGTATATTGTACCTAAGGGTCAGCTCTTCCACTCACACAGTACCTTGGGTGGCTTGCTTTGCAGGTTCAAAGAAGAAGAATAAGCTCAAAGAAACACCACTACACACTAAAATAACAACAATAATTATTTAAAAAAAACATCAAAAAAACTGTCGTTGCAACTTACAATTTTCTCAAAAACTAGGAAACATAGAACCATTTAGTTTTCAGTTTTCAATTAAGAGTTATTAGGGGTGAATGATAAAAGCCAGTTCAGCATCTTATTTCACAATTTAGTAATAAATCAAAAACTAAATTTTCCATTTTTTTTGTTTTAATTTGGAGTTTGAAAGTAATTTCTACAAAAACTATGGACACCAATAACTTGATTTGAAAATAAAATAAAAGAATGTAGTTTGGACTTTCAAAAAGGTAAATTTTGTTGTTGTAAGTGTTGTCGTTGTTTTGTAATATTATTTTTAAAAAAATGCCTCTCCTCTCTTAAGGGGGAGATGAAGAACCCTCCTTTATGTTAGGCAAATTTTGTATTGTGTTCCTTTAAAAAAAACGTTATCATTTTTTGGTGCCATTTGAAAAGACTGTTGCTAATTAAATTTTTCCTAATTTAGTATAAATTAACAGCCGTATTCATTAGAATCCGCTGAACAGATGAATAGTTATGCACTGCATACGGACTTATGTAGCCACTATACAACGTTGCATAAATTGTTATGCATAAAATATTTTTCAACCCATTATAGTTATAATGAGCTTGTGTCAAAATTAGTAAATTAGTACCATAAAGGAGGAATCTAGAACGTTTAACTTTCACAACTGACAAAGGAGACCCAGCTGTGTGTGTGCTGTGTGAAAAATCAATAGAAGTAATTCTGCTGGCGATTGGATTCTTTTCGGTTTCTTATTAATTTCTTTTAATATTTTTATAATTATCCAGTAACTAAGTTAGTTTTTTGTGTTCGCAAATAAAATTAAAAATATACGTCGTTTTTGATTTATTTCATGAATTGTTCCATTCATTGACATCGTGATGTTTTTGTTGAGGAGAAAAATAAAAGGGTGGTGCTTATTTTGTAATGCTTAAAATTCATTTGTATTTTCCCATGAAAGTGATAAAGGTGAATCTTTGTATAATTTTATTTTAATCACGCATGCCGTCGAGCATTTGAAAAAATTGTAAGATTTGATGGAAAATCTTTAAATTTTGCACATTTATTAAGCAGCTTCTATAAAATAAAGTGTACAAAACAATGTTCTTTATTTTTTAAAACAATATCCCAACAAAAATTTACAGTAAATGAACAAAACCAACATTATTAATTGTTGTATTAAATTTTTTAAAATATTTTGAAAGTGAGATATCAACACCTCAAAGATTGCAAAAATAAGCGCCCCCCTAACATCTATCTACATTATTGCTATGTGTGAGTCAAAGTGACATTCCGATACTAAACAACCCTTATGTTGGCTCTATACAACCTCCAAACGCGTTTAGCTTATATTGCTTCTATTCAACGTTGCATAAGTTTATGAATAAGGTTTTTGCGTTCAGAGGCATTATAAAGAATGCATAGCGCTATGCACTCGCTATAATTCGTTTATGCGTAAGGCTGTAAATGTTTCGTATAGTTTCGGATGTATAGAAAAAAGAGGAAATTATAACATCTTTCTTAGCCTTAAGATATGATGAAATAACAGTGAATGAATGTGTATTTACCTATTTTGTTTTTTCCAGGTAAATTGGTACGAAAACATTCAATATCCAAGACGATAACAGGTTTTTCAAAGCTGTTGACTTTTCTACACCCCGTATCTCCTTTATTATTGACCCTAGACAAAATGTGAATATATTTCTTTATAGGCAATTTAATTGTCTCTAATTAAGTAGTATAGACTTTTCCGCTAACATGCTAGGTTGTGCCAATATTCACGAAAATCTAATGAGGGACACCTTTAACCTCCCCTGCTAAGTTTAGCTCGTGGCCCTGGGCTGGGGACTTTGGGTATGTTTTACCTAGAGGTTACCCCTACAATATAAAAAAATAATTTAGAGCGCCTTATTTTTTGCAAGCACAATTCCTTCGTCGATTGTACTAATAAAACTAGATAGTTTAATTCAATTTAAACAATAGTGATTGCTCCACACGAAGTCATCCTCAATTAGCCTGTATGTAGTAGTATCAAAAATTCAGCTAGATACATAATCTGGCATTCTTTGAACATACTATGTGTCCGTCTTATGCAATTATTTAATCCAAATAAATTATCAAAATCCCTGATTATACCACTGGTCTCCTCTTCTCTCATGTGAGAATTCCACATTTCAAAATCGGAATTGTGGACAACAGTGAAATATTCAGGAATTCGATCATCTTGCGATTTGTATGCACCTAGGTTTTTCTGTGTGTTTGGTGGATCCGAGTCCGTAAGGTACTGGAATTAAAGGTCATTGTAATCTCTTCAAAGTATGGCAGGATAAATTCCGCTATTAAAGCCTCAGTTATTACAACATAGAGTCGTTTCTCAAGAGTTAGTAGACCGAAAAATCTAGCAAAGATTTTGATTTCCATCTCTTTGGAATTCAGTCCCATAAAACGCTCGTCTGCCGAAAATCCGTCTTCATCTATTTTTTTTATCGCGTGCAAAAGAGGTTGTGAATACCCTTAAGATGATATACACAGCACGAGCATTTAGGTAGATTAGAGGGGATTTAATCTTCATCTATTTTCTTTGCAGGATCATTTAAATTTGATTGCAACCATTTAATTATAACTAATCGTTGATATGATGATCCGATTGAATCTGTCATTACAATGTTTTTTATTAATTCTGTATGTCCATGGGGTAAAAGTTTGATGTTGTTTTTATCGCCTCATATTTCCCTATAGTATTAACTAACAGCCATGCCACCTGATTCCACAAACAGAACTTTTCATTCCGTGCTTCCGAAGATAAATATCGTTGTCATAATAAGTGCTCTTTTTGCAAAAAGCTTTAAAGTTCTATTTTTTTTTTTTTAATATTCGTTAGTAATGAATATTCAAACTAAAGGTATGTACTGTGTTTATAAAGTATGTTTTATTATTTTGATTACTTCACAACCAAGAGCAAGTTCCCACAAAGAAAGTCCAAAATTTGTTTTTTTTGTCTCTTTTTCTTTTCTTTTCAACGAGACTTTTAATAACAAAGTCATGCATGAATCATACACCAAAATATTCGTATATATATGTATGTAGTTCCAAAAACAACAACATCTAGCTGCGTCTAGCTGCGATGAGCTGCTATTGACTCTGCATTCTCCTTCCAACTGCAGCATATTTCATATATTTTTTTTTTTTGTTTGAAAGGTGCTTGTTTGAAGTGTTCTTTTAAACGTTTGGGGGTTCTGGATATGTGATGGTCTTTGAACAATATGTGGTCTTCTTTTTGTTTTATTATAAAAAATATTTTGTTATGTAATGTTATGAAAATAAAAATTAAGAAAACCTCTGACAGTGGGAAAAACTTTTTTTGTATTATTTGTTCGAAAAAATGTGTTTACATTTTTCAAAGATAAGAACTTAAATTAACTGCTAAGCTCATTATTTTAAAACAAAAAAAAAATAAAAAAGTTTATAAAAAAATTAATGTATTTTTCCTACCTACAAGAAATTTTATTATTTGAGATTTGAAAAAGTGGGCGTGTTAGTGGGCGGACATTTTGCCTGATGATTTCTTATAGAATTGTGTATCGATCCTGAAATCGGTGCAGTGGTTCAGATTCTATCAATCTATGACCGCCTCTCCATACAACTGGAACCACTGAGGGATGTAGCCTTATCGGCTACCATTTCGGAAAACTCGAATTTATCGGATATGTTAAAAGTTTTTTTTAAAGTCCCAATCGTCTAATAAGTAATCTGAATGAGTTCGAGAGATATCCAATCCTTTTCCTAACCGAGATGATAGATAAGACGTTGTTGGTCTCTTTTCAATTGTCATTTCTGGTCATGTCTTGTTTTTTAGATAAAACGATGTGCAGAAGTATTCCCTCCATTTTAGGGTTATGAGTTTGCATATGGGGTAATTGATGGATTTTTTGATGCAGGATATTGATTTTAACTTTCGTATTCCTTCTCTTGCATCAATAGTCGGGTGTCCCCATATTGGATACGAGTCCAAATAATTGCATTAATATATGAGGATTAGTTTCATTGTTTAACAGCATCTCAAATTGAAATCAATAGATGGAAAATTTGTTTTCCCAAATAAATCTGCCAGGAGAGAAGCAATCAAACATATGTATCATTGAGAGATCAGGTCAGTCAGTAATAAAAAGTGATCTCTGGATGATAAGAATTCTTCCGATGAATTTTTAAAATAAAACCAGTTCTTGTTGATTATCATAATATTGTCATTAAAAGTACACCTGAACGTACGAGAAATGAAGCCCAATTTTTCCCCTCTGTTCCATGGTTTAAAATCTTGATAGATTGAAACTGATTCAGGTTTTGATGTCAAACATACACATTGTTCCATCAAGTCTCTCAACGAATCGAATACAGAAATGTTAGATTGTTCCAGAATTGATGTGTTCGAATCTTTAAAGGTTTTTCCAAGGTAAAGTCTGGTGATATGTATGGGGATCCTAAAGGACCATTCACAAAAAGAGTGACCAACGACCGACGAATGAACGAAGAAATGGGAATTAAAGCATTAATAAACCTTAATATTTCACAAAATCTAGCCAAATTGTTTTCTTAAAATTGTACAGCCGAATCTATAAAGACATTTTAAATGCTTCTTAACTTTAAACTTCCTCTAAATATCACTTAAGTGTGAAATAGGTATCTATAATTAATTTTCACATTTTAGCAACGTAACTTAAACTCCTCTTAACTTAAACGCCATTCACCGCGTTTAAAGGCTACGCAAAGCCAACTTAAATATATTTTGACATATGAATGAGGGTAGTTTCTTTTTTATGAAAACAAATTGTGCGAATAGGTTCAGTAAGGAAATATGTATTTATGTGTGCACATTTTTTATTGTAAGTCTCTAATGCCAATACCTTCGTTGTGGTTTAATCTACTATGTAAAAGTTATGTTAAGTTTTTTAACAATTTATCAGTTCTGTTCTTCTTTTCACCCTTAAATGATTGGTATGAATGAAGTATAAATTATTAAAAATGGTTTAATAAAGTTATATTTCTAGCTCGTTTTTGCATTGCAAATCCTTTTAAATGTTATCCGATGATAATTTTGGAACTTACGAGGTGAAAATGTGTTCGTAATTTGCACAAGGCCATAATATTAAAAAGCTATGTTTTTTCTTGCGTACAAGCCTAAAATACTCCCCTCCAATCCTCTAGAATACTCCCCTTCGAAATTTTATAACGGCAGCCCTGCATCTGAGGGTAGTTTCTTTTTTATGAAAACAATTGTGCCAATAGGTTCAGTAAGGAAATATGTATTTATGTGTGCACTGTGATTGTGATGGCCGAGTTTTAATTGTTTTGATTCTTTTTTTTAAGAAAATAATATAACAAATAATGATGATTGGTTCCATTAAACAAATTGAGTTGCTGAAAATTGTTCTATTTGTTTATGTCCCCACAAATTTTCTTACCAATATAGGTATAGGTAGGAAAGAAATTTCTGGAAACAAAACAAAAAAAAAAAAAAACAAACCAAAATGGAATGGTTTCATTTCTTCCGTTTCTGTGTTTGACGATGCATACCCACATACAAACAGTTGCTTCTCTTTCTGTCTTATTATTTGTACCCTTTTTTTTTGCATGCTTTTTTTTGCAATCTGATAGAAATAGCCTAAAAGTGAAAAATGTATTAGAAATTTATAACAGTTTTGTCAATTTTCTTGCGTAACGTTACATTACGGCTGTTTCGTTAAGTATGAAAGGATATTGATTATAGATACAAATTTAAGTAACTTCACTTAAAGGCAACTTTAATACCTATTTAAGCAAGCTTAACTAAATAACCTCTAAAAGATATTTTTAGATAATTTTATAGATACGGCTGCTACTGTTTTAGCAATTAAAATGAAAATTTTAGTATCTTAAAATAATCCTTAATTATATTTTTTTCATTTTGTCTAGATTTCGTAAGGAATTTAGGTTTATTAATGTTTTAAATCCAATTTTTTCATTCATTCGTCGGTCGTTGGTCGCTCTCATGAGGACAGTCTTTAATATGAATGATGAACTGAATATTACCATGGGGACATATATAACCCGGTCTGTTTCCGCACAATAATGGCCAAATGAACTGTGGCGACCAAGACCCAGACGCAGCAGTAGACAAGCGTCACAAAAATTCTCCTCAAAAAGAATAAAGAATGCTGGGCTTCCTTGGTCGACTTATGCTGCATTTACACGAAAGGCAAAATGCCATTATATCTGTCAAATTATAGCCATTTTTCTTTTCATCGTGTAAATATACTGGCAATATTTTTGCCAAAAAAAATGGCAGAGATAATTTGGCATAAAATGCTGCCATTAATATGACTATATGTGTAAACACTTTAGAGACGCCATTTTCCGAAATTATGCCATTCTAGATAAGAATGAACTTGCTCATTCTTTTATGGCATGTTGCCAGTATTTTGAAATCTTCCATTATTTGAATTAGTGTAAATGCATGTCATAAAAAAATTATTTCTGCCATTATTTTACCATTTATTGGCAGAAATATTGGCATCTTTGCCATTCGTGTAAATCCGGCATTAGTTTTAAGGTTTTTAATAGTTTTTAACTTTAAGTTTTTAAGTTAAGTTACTTTTAAGATCACAAAAGCAAATGCTGCCGAAAGGGCTAAAGTGACATGTAAGAATGCAAATGAAAATCAGGAAGTGCTCACAAGGAAGCAATTTCGAGGCGAAGTTGGTTGCGGTCCACCAGCTGAACACATTCCACAACCCAGTATTTTGAATAATACTGGGTTTCGGGGTGCGTTCAGATGGTGGAACCGGCAAACACAACCTTTTAGAACTTTGTTAATAGGCGTTTTTCTTTTTTAGTTCAGAGCAGAGCCTGAACTGTCAAACAAAAAATTGTGTTTCTTTTTTACCACTGAACGTTCAGAGCTTTACGTTTGTGTTTCTTTTTTTGATCTGAACATGTTCTGAGCTTGTTCAGAGCGCGTTCTATGAGCTCAGAATAAAATAGCTGAGCAGACCGAGTTGAGTTGAGTTGGCAGGCGAAATTAAAAACAAAATCTCATTCTCTAGTGCAGAAGGTAAGTTTACATAAGAAATAACTGATAAAATATATTTTTTAAGGCTTGGTTTTATTTCAGGAGGCTTGAACTAGACGAGAAACATGTCTGTTCTTTTAATTTCTTTAGTAAAATAAAAAAGTGCCTGCTAAGTGTTCAGATGTGTTTCAAAAATAATTCCGAGCGCTCAGAACACACTTGGTTTAGAGGATGTTCAGAGCACGCTCGATATGCTCGGACTATGTTCAAAACTCTTTTCTGAGCTAAAAAAGAAGAACGCCTAATGTTGGTTCTCCGCGCAGACTCCTTGCAACGCGGAGTTGCGCGGAAGCCACAACAGGTTTGCAATGCGCATGAACACGGTCAAAATAAATTTTGAAGGTTCACTTGCGGGTCTCTTTTACACATTATGAGGATTAATCTGTCCAATTTTTATAAATTCTTTTAAGCTGTCTGTCATGAAAATCACTTTTCTATTTTTAGGTCTTTGAACAACACCATCTAATCTCGTTAAGCACTCCTCTAATAATGAATTAGACAGAGCTGAATCTAAGTGGGTAGATAAACACTGAGTCATTTTATATATATGAAAATCAACTGAATAGTTCTTTTAATCGTATTTGCAGTAATAATAATAGCATATTTTGAGTAATATACACATATCATTTTTAATAAAAGTTTCTATCAATTTTATTTGATATGGAGAACTCATTATGTATCCAAATGCTAATAAAATATTGTAGGCCAGTTCTAGTTTAACCTGCTGAGTGAGCATGTTTTGCTTGAATCTGATTTTGTCTTTATTGGAAAATTTAACAAGATTATAAGAATCTCTGCTGTTTTGAATGAAATCCACGGGAAACTCATATTTATCAGTCAATCCATACCTACTGAGTCTAGGTATTTGCATCGCAATTTAACGTTGAGATAAGTCTTTAACTCTTAGAATTCTGGAATACTCTGAAGCAGTTGATGAAACATCTTTATGGACATTTTTGCAGCTTCTAACAAAATTTTTAAACTCATAATAGGCATAGGTAGACAATGATGGTCCCGATATAGTGATGTCTCCACTTGTTGCCACGTGCCACTGACAAGACTATTTTAGAATGAGAGGGCTTTTTGTATTTACCAATAATATATACCTCAGTGCTACCGATTGTAGAAAAGTTAGATCTGACCAGTTTGACATTTTTATATCTGTTACAAAACATGTTCCAGACAACCCGTAGTGTCATTGATAAATGAATCTCAACATCTTCCAAGTATTCAAAGGATATAGTCCTGAGTCAAGCTGAGCTCTACTATTACCTCGAAAAGTTACATCAGTTTTAAGATCGAAAGAAGAATCACTCTTGCAAATGAATGTTTTTTAATGTAGGGTGTACAAATCGATTTAATCGTTCACCACCGCTGACTAACTACATAGATGAAGATCAAAATTGTATAACCTACAAATGTGAGTCTCCCTGTTTTAACATTTAAAGACTATTTATCGACCATTATGCGATTAATCGATGTGCCAAAATATTTTTTCCACTTCCCCAAGGGTAAATTACAACATACATAATTGTATTTTAATTATAGCTTTGATAGCGTAGCTATAGCTACGGTGTTTATTCTAACAATATTATATCGTTTTTGATTCTTTTTGTACGTAATTTTAAGCCTTATAGAATAAGAACAAAAAAAGAAAAGAACATTTCCATTGACACCCTTAAACGGCATACTCCCATTATTATGTCTGGTGATCCCTCTAACTTTAATGGGCCCTGTCGAAACATAAACCAAAATAAATATCATTTAGACTTATTATTCACTTAGATGACATCATTCCATAATAAATTTTGCTGTTGGAGGGGTTTTTAATGGGTATTGTTGCCACTTTCCGTCATGGTTGTTGCTCAGAGACTATACTTGTTGTAGGAATGAGGTCCCTTTTTTAGTAAATAGAATAGATAAATAATATTTACAGAGCTGAGCGAAATCCTGTTTATTGATTGTTGACAGTACCTACATAAATTGTAGAAATTATAATTAAATACCTAAATTATATATCTCTCAACAACTACTGTAACATAAATAAATATATATGTTTAGGTATATTTACAAATGTTGGCATTCCTTTTGCAGAGATTAGTCAAGAGAAGTCAAGAGAGAAGTCAAGTCATCCTATAGTTCCATTCACTTTTCATGGCTTGTTATTCTTGTTGTTAGATTGGTGACGTCGGTCGCCGTCGTCGCGTCGACTTTGTAATTAACGTCCATCAGGCTTATAGTTAATCACCTTAACGTGTACCAAAAGGATTTTCTCCTCTTGATTTATTTGAGCACTTTATGGAAATGGAGTCTTTTTGAATTGAAATAAAAACGCAACTCTTTATATTGTTCAACAAATACCTTTTACTTCTTTCTTGTCTGATTAGTTTGAGTGATTATAATTATCAAAGGCGACATAATTTTCTTCGTAGTAAGGTGTTGTACGTTCCAGGAAAGCGCTGATTGGTATCAACTTGGCGATGTCCAGTGCCGTCACGCGTAACTACACACCAATTATGCTTACTTAAGCTCCAAGTAGTAGCCACCGGGTACTTGTCTCATCCATCCGGACTTGGCTTTTTAAGCTTATAATCGCGAGCGTTGGGCAGAAGAAAATAGCAACACTATAATGCTCTGTCTGAAATGGCTAGCTGAATGAGTCATCAGAAGCCTTACATAGACGAGCCAATTAGAAGAATGGCGGACGGTGGAGAGTTCAATATAGTGAATCAACGGTGTCGTCAACAGTATGGAAGACAGAGACCGATTTTTTCTCCCAAGGCACTCCAGCCATGAGACGGAGGCGAAAGAATGCCCTAGATGGAATCAACGGTGGCGTCTGCAGTTCCAGTAAGGGTGAACTACTTGGGGAACACCATATATAGGCTACTACGACATATTCGGTAGGGCTGGCCACGAGACGAGAAAAGTCTCGGTCTCGCTCTCGGTCTCGCATGGCGAGACCGAGACGAGGCGAGACTGGCTTTTAAGTAACCGAGACGAGACCGAGACGAGACTGTACATTTGGACCGAAATTTACACAGAGTCTTATAAATTAAAAAATCCAATTTAATTTTAGTTCAATATTTATTTTCTTCTGCACGTATTCAAACTATAATCGAAAATATTTCGTTCCAAAATCAACAGGTTGTCCGGAAATCGTATTTTTCGGAGACGAGACTTAATTATACTAGACCGACACGAGACCGAGACGAGACTGAAAATTTTCGATTTTAACGAGACTTACAAAAGTCTCGCAGAGTATCGTGGCCAGCCCTACAGAGCGGTTTAGCCGGGTCTTTACTCTTGGAGTAATATATGAGTCAGGTCCTCTAGGATGGGTGTTATGCATCGGGGCAACTTCGCTACCATCTACAAAAGAAACGGTTCCGAAACGACAACAATCCTCCAATATCGACAACTTTAATGTTGACGCCCAGGCAAACGAAACAAGGACAACAGATTTGGGATCTGCACGTGGAACGTCCTAATACAGAACAGGTGCACCCAAAGAATTAGTGGAGAACTTGAACAAGCTAAAGGCTGACGTAACAGTTATTCAGGAAGTGCAATGGGATGAACAGGACATACTTACTCTGAAATCGTGTGACATCTAGTACGGCGGGTGCTTCAAAGAGCAGAGGCAGCGGCTATTTGGTTTCGGTTATGTGATTAGGGGAAAGCTCAGGCTAGAAGTCTTGAGCTTTCGCAGTGTACAAAAGTGCCTGGTCGCAATCAGCATCAAAGGTAAAATCAAGAATAATATAATCTGTGTTCACGCCCCTCCCCCCCATGAAGAGAGAGAGACTCAACCACGGAAGTATTCTACGATCTCATGGAGACAACGTACGATATGTTCCCGGTGACTCCAACACAATTTGGAAAGTAGCGCATCTTTCGTTCGATAGTTGGAGGACACGGCCTGCACGACAAAACTTCCGGCAACGAATACAAGCTGGCAGACTTTGCAGTGGGATGAAATGTCACAATCTGAAGCACCTTGTTCCCAAACCTCAATATACACAAAAGGAATTGGTGGTCCCGTGATGAAAGAACCGTCAACCAAATCAACCACGTTGCGATATAAAACGAGAGACATACTTCCAGTATCTCGGATGTCCAAACGTTCCGAGGGGCAAACAACATATACCTGGTGGTAGCTAGACTTCGTATGCAGATATCATGACGCCATAACGCAAAGCAGATGCTGTAAAAGATTCAATGTAGAGAAGCTAAGATCACAAAAAACTACCAGATATTTTGCAGGTCCGCCACCAGCATCAAGTGCAGCGG